>APFE031047713.1:109374-136185 GCA_000404065.3 Pinus taeda | reverse complement strand
ATCGTTATGCCCATGTAGTCCCCATATTGTTATTAATGTGCCCCATAGAAGCCCACTATTGTTATTATTGTGCCCTTACATTATTTTTGTTATGTCGGCTCTGATTATATTATGACCCCTTAGACTCCTATATATAGAAAGGAGGTCTTGTCAATTGTATCATCTAAGAATTGTTCATTTGTGTAATGTAAAGGAGGTTTCCCCCTCGAAGAGGCTTATTTCTAAGGCATTGATCTATCTTTTCTATCTTTCTGTGAGTTGTTTTCATAACAGAAACTAATCTGGTCAAGATTTTAAACCCTACGAATGTTTATGTAGATATGTATTTCCTCTCTTGAGTCATTTCGAAGTATAAGGTTAAAGCTTATATAGAGCCGGACAATTTTTATTTTTCTTTAATTTTCCGTTCAACAATTTAAACGGTTAATATTTTTTCCATTAAGAATTCATTTTTTTTAATTTGGACCATGTCACTACTGCATGCTTACGCTTACAATTTCCAATTCCATGTTTTTCATTTGCCATTCTATGGTTAAAATGAACAATATCGTTAATCTTCTTTATTTGTATAAACTGTTTCACTGTCCAGTTGACTACACCAAGTATAATTTTCTCTTAGTACTTTTACTCTTCATTTTAGAGAATTAAAAGAAATAGTTCAAAAAGAATCTGATGTTTCTTACAGAATAGTCATGACCTATAACCCTGTTTTGTCCGATTTTAAGTGTATGGTCATTATCGAAGTTTATAAAGATTTTTTTGACTCAGTTAGACCGTAAACCCTTACAGACATTCATAGAGTTATAATAGTTGCAAAATTATACTTAATTTTTTTCTTTTCACTACTTTATGAATTACATGAAATATTGTTCCCTTTACATTTCTAATCTGCATTAAGCCAAATATTACAAGTTTAAGCTTGTATTTTTGTGTATCAAGACATTCCACAGTTACCTAGATTTTCTGGTTTTTTTTTTTTCCAATTTAAGTAATATAACATTATTCATAAAGCCCACTAATAGGCTATTAAAAAAATATGTAAGTTCACATACTACATCCATACTAAACTTATAAATTTAAAGTTAGATACTAATTTGTTATCTGCACCAGCCAATACAAAAATATGGCTCCACCTTGTAGGAATAATGTTGGTTTCCCTCTGAACCACGAAGCGAGTCTTAGACTGAGTCTCCCCCCATGCTATCTTCACATGCTGGGAATTTTGTAACTTTCAACTAACTTCGTTGTGACTATCTGGTCCTAACCAGCCTTAGTCCAGTTTTATCGTGTGTGAATTTTTCTAACCTTTCAGAATGAACTACTTGTTTCCTTTCTTATAGTTCTCTCCTCCTTCTTGTTACCTCAGGTACCTCATACCCTTTTGGTTTTCCCTTTTGAGAATTAATTATGAAGAAGAATTTATGGGTATATAACCTCTTAACCATAACTGTTAACTCAACTTGACATGTGAGATATACTAGCATTCCTTCCAAGTTGTTCTGATATCTGCATAGCCTATAATAGAATTATTATTAAAATAAAACAAAATATTTTAATTTTCACCCAACCTTTCCTAAGTCTAACAATAGTATCATATTTTTTTTGGCTATAGTAATTAATATTTACAGAGTTGCCAGGGGATATCACATCTCCCATCTCCCCTTAAAGTAAACATTGCCCCGATTTTTATGCACTACTAAGTAGTCTTGGGTATGCTTCCTTCATAATTTTTCATCTTCCCAGGTAGTCTCGTCTAGGCTAAAGTGTTTCCATTGCAACTTAACCTGGGTGATAACTCGCTTCCCCAACATTACTTCTCTTCAATCGAGTATACGTAGGGGTTTGACCAGAAATTTGCCTTCCGAATTGACCTACATACATAGTCAATGGAAATATATATCAATTTCCTTTTTAGTGTTAAATCGATAATAATATATATAACATAAGATTCTTATGACTGCATAAGTTACCTATATATTCTGCCAACTGATTATATGGCTAGGATCGTATATGTATTTTTTTAACATAGAAACATGAAAGACATTATGCACACGTATGTGGTTAGGTAGAGCTAGTTGATAAGCTACAGGTCTAATTCTAGCAAGAACTTGAAAAGCACCACCAAATTAGGGTGTTAGTTTGGCACAACCTCCCCATTGCAAACTACTTTTCTTGGGTCTCACTCGAACATATACATGATCGCCAACTTCTCATTCCTGAAAACTTTGCTTCCTCTCTGCATAGGTATTTTGTCTGTCTTGAGCCATCTTCAAATTCATTCTCACTTTCTTCACTATATTTCCATTTATTTTATCATGTCAGGACACAACATTTTTTTTCTTCAGGACCTTCCCAATTCAAGGGTGTCGTACAAGTGTGACCATATAACACCTCGAATGGGCTAATCTACAAGGATGTATGATAGATGTTATTTTAGGAAAATTCAACCAAGTGAATCTGATCTTCCCAATTGGATAGTTATTGCATCACATACATTCTTAGCATATCTTCAATTACTTGATACACTTGTTTAGCTTTCCCATCTGTCTAAGGATGATAGGTCATGCTAAACTGTATTTGTGTGCTAAGCCTTCAAATAAGGCTTTCTAGAATGCAGACGTAAATTTCACTTCTCTATCTAAGACTATGGAGTTTGGTATTCCATGTAATCTAAAACTATCTTTCATAAATATGTTAGCAATTTGAACAGTTTTAAATGTAGATTGTACCAGAATAAAATGAGCAGATTTGCTCAACTTATCTACTACCACCATTATTGAATCATTCTTTTTTTCTGGTTTGATGAATGGGCAGTGGGTGAAGCAGCCTAGCTAGATGCTAGTGTTCTTCCTTCACCTATTGACACGCCAAACAATGGGCTAATTAGTCTGCCACATCATTTTTCATACCAGGCGAAAAAAAATGTTTTCTTAATGCAATGATTAGTTTTTGATAACTAGGGTGAGTTGTATGAAGAATTTTGTGATATTTGTCTAAAATTAATTGATTGATATTTTTCTAATTAGGAATATACATATTACTTCGATATATACATTATTCTTCGTTTACTTTATATCCTAATCATTGTTCATTGTTGTTTGGATCTTGAGTTTGCTTCCATAGAAATATGTATTTAGGATCCTTCTAGGTAGCTTCTTTAATCTTCTCCTTAAAAGTGATGTGAACTTTAATGAGGCAAATTTCATAGACAATCACTTTGGAATGCAAACCAATGTGCTTGTCGAGCGTTCAGTGTAGGCTGCTTGAAATAGTTAGTTAAGCTATGATGATCTGTCATTAATAAAAACTTCTTACCCAATAAATAATGTCACCACATCTTTAATGCATGTATCACTGCAAGTAACTCTAGGTCATAGGAGGAGTATCTCTGCTCATGCTCCTTCAATTTTTGAGACTCATAAGCTATAACTCTTCTTTCATCATTATAACCCCTATACCTTCTTTGTAGGCATCGGTGCAAACAACAAACTCTTTGTCTAGATCCACAATCCTTAGAATAGGAGTAGTGGTAAGTAAGTGTTTTAATCAGTCAAATTTATTTCGACACTCCATTCTCCATTTTAAGGTTATCCCCTTTTTTTTAAGGAGGTAATGGGATATGCCACTTTGGGGAACCCCTAAATAAACCTCTTGTAACATCTTTCCAGTCCCATAAATGATCTTATGTTAGCCACATTCTTTGGAACTAGCCATTCCATTATGGTTTCTATTTTCTCTGAATCTACAAAAATTCCATCTTTAGTAATGATATGTCCTAAATACTGAATTTGTTCTTTAAATAAATCACATTTAATGTATTTTGCATATAGTTGATGTTCTCTTAAAGTTTGCAAAACAATTCACAAATTCTCTTTATGATCTTCTATATTTCAAGAGTACACTAGTATATCATCAATAAATATCAATATGAACTTATGCAAATATTTGTGAAATATGTTGTTCATAAGAGACATAAAATTCGTTGGGGCATTAGTTAGCCCAAAGGGTAATACGATGAATTTGTAATGCCCATAGCGAGTTCTAAAAGTTGTTATAGCTATGTCTTCATCCTTTATTCTGATCTGATGGTAGCGTGAATAAAGGTCAATCTTAGAGAATATTGGCACCCATTTTACCTGGTAAAACAACTCCTCAATGCATGGTAAGGGGTATTTATTCTTAACTGTCAATAATCAATACACAAACGTAAGGTTCCATCCTTATTCTTTACAAAAAGTACATGGGCTCCCCAAGGTGACACGCTTGGGAAAATGTACCTTTTATCTAACAGATTTTTAATTGCATTTTATGTTCTGTTAATTCATGCACACTCATACAGTAAGGTGCTCAGGATAATGGAGAAGCTCCAAGGACTAGCTCGATAGTAAAATCTATATCTTACTTTGGGGGAAAACCAGGAATATCTTCAAGAAATACATCAATAAAATTTTGTACCACAAGTAGATTTTCCAAGGTAGCAATTTTTCTTTTGAATTATAGTATCCTACCTGCACTTAAATATGACCACCCCTTCCAAATGCATTTTTCCAACTGAGAAGCAGTTATTGGTCTTAATTTCAAAGGTCTCTTTACTCCTTGAATTTCTTGTCTGATTCCTTTTTCATTTAAATAATTAATTGGTTTATCTTTACAATTGATGAGGGACCAATGTATATCTAGCAAATCCATGCCTATTAGAACATCATAAGACCCTAGGGGTAAGATATTCAAGTCTACCACAATTGGCTGACCTACCAATTCCATGGGACAACTATTAACCTTGGATAATACCCTTCTCTTTTCTCATGTGGCCAATTTCACCAGCCAATGATTTTTAAATTTAATTTCTTGCAAGTTACATTGTTTTACCACTTTGGGTCTTATATAACTCAAACTAGCCCCTAGATCAATTAAAATAGATACAATTCGGTCAAAAATCTACCTTCGAATTCTACCATTGTCGGTTGGTACTCCGACTGATGATCTTCTAGCACAACATTAATTCTAGATAGACTCATTTCCACTTCTCCCATAGTCGATACTTCTTGGATCTGTGGAACTTGATCGATTATTTATGATACACACGATTGTTAACATAATGTGGTCCCCCACATCCCCAACATTGTACAAGAGGTGTGGTTGCTAGTTCTACTTTAGTTTTATTTGATTTCTCATTGGGTTTGGATTCATTTGGCAATATGGACCTTTGCTGGGATTTACTGGCATTTCTACCTTGCTGATTTTTGTAAGGTACTTTAGCATTGGAGAATTAATTCCCTTTAGCAACATGAGGAAACTTAGATACTCTCTTTTCAGTCCACTTCTTTCCTCCATCTCCCTTTTGTTTGATTTGTTGATAATAAATACATGCCTTTATTATAACTTCATCCACAATTTTTGGGTTATAGAATTCTAAACTCTTTTTCATGAATGCAGGAAGACTACTTACAAATCGTTGAAAATTTGTTATTTCCTCACGTATATAAGGGATGTATCATAACAAAGGTAAATTTATTTATAAATTCATCTATAATCAGTTGTTCTAGTTAAAGTTCATGAAATTCCTTTGCTTTTTCATCATAAAATCATTCATTTAGATATTTATCCTTAAAATACTTCTGAAATTTCTCTTAGGTTACATTCCGTTGGGTAATTCCGCATACTGTTTTTACTTCCTCCCACTATAAGGTGGCATTTCCTTGTAGTTGCTAGATTTTTAAGAGAGCCAAAATATTATGAACATATTTGTATAATTAAAAGTACTTGTTTATGTTGATAATCCAAGCTAAAACAACCTTCTCTTGTTCACCGTCAAAGGTTGAAGGTTTTATCTCCTTGAGTTCTCCCTACGACTATTTTTTTTGTCATTTGTGCTTTTTATGGTCTGATACATTATCCAATTCTTCTCCCTCATTTCCTTCACTACAACCACCCTCCAAAATTTTGGATCGTATACAAATTTTAGAGCCTACCTTGGATCCGACGATTGATCATTCATTCGTAACATGTTGGTAAGTTGATGATCTCAAACTCCCCTCCTTAATCTTAAGAGTTGTTCATGTTTTCATCTTTATGCAGCATGTGTCATCTTTGGGCATAATGATTGTTGTTTTTCATGGAAAGGGAATGTTTTTTCTCTTCAAGGGAAATATTGTGTGTATTAGTTGTTTTCATTACATAAACATGTTTCACACTCACTTCACGCACTCTTGTCGTGAAGTTTTTGCATAAAATAAAGTATGTTTTATAAATTCTCGATGGTCTACGTTGTATCACTAAGTGTTCCTGACTGATCATAATCAAGTCCTATCATTGTTTAAATTTGTTCCTTGATCTCACACTTAGCCAATTTCTCGAGCAACCTAACCTCATCCAACTTCCCATAACAGTGCACTTTGTTTCTGCAACCCTCAATATTTTTCCATTTCCTGCTGGAGCTACGCATTGTGCAGATACCCCAACCTCCCTTGGCATCCAAAACTATGTAGTGGTTTCCTCTAGTGCCCTTTCCCCATCCGGAACCCACTGTCATAAAAAACTGTGCAGTACTGTCCCTCAACTACTTAGTCTGCCTTGCAACCTAAAATTGTGTGGATGTGTCCTCCCAAAACCCATCCTGTAATAGTGCATTGCATCTAGAAACTGCGTAGTATTTCCTTTCAACTACCCAGGCTGCACTGCACTCAGAAACTACGTAGAGGTGTCCTCCTAGGACCCCATCCCATAGCAGTGTCATGTGCCTCAAAAATGTGCAGTGTTGTCCAAGTTGTCCTGTCTATGTTGCATACAAAAACTGTGCAGATGGGCCTCCTAGGGCTTCATCCCCGCAGTAGTCATTTCCCCCTGAAATTTTGTGATCTATCTCTCAGTGACTACAGGAATTGATTACACACTAAGATCACCCACAAGGAATTTAGGAGAAGGACCAATAGACTAATTGATGGCAAAATATCAGGACCGCATGCAAGCTCTATCGGATGTATGATCATCTCAAAGGTAAGTATGGTAAGTAAAGAACACCTTTCGAAGTACATCTCTTAGTTGAGTTTGCAGGATTTCTTTTCATTTTCATATCATCATGTCTCCAGTAACATGCATGTGTGCAAACAAAAACGTCCTTTCATGCATTTCCTCTACAAGTCTTGCTTCCCTTTCTTTTGTTTGACCAACTGTCATCTTCAGCATGTTGATTGCTATGTCATGCTTGCGACCTTGTTCTAGTGATATCGAAGGTTTTTATTTGTGTGCATGAGTTGTTTCAACTATGTAAACACCTGTTTCACTCACACACAATGTTGTAAGCATTGTCACACAAGTGTCATCACAGTCATCGAAAGGTCTATCCCAAGTGTTGCACTTGTCGCTTACACCATTAGACAATCCGGCAGAGGGTCATGCCAAGCATATGTTGTCTTGTTAGTTTGAGTTGTCTTGTCATCATGTCATGTTGAGTGTGTGTTCGCAAGGTCATGTTTAAAGCTCACACACTTAGCCCTTTTTCTGAAGATTTATCGACCGAACCACCCTCCATCAACCGGACCTCCACTGAGCTGCACAGCGGAGTCTTAGCCCTTAGAGGCATTATGCTCTTGCCCAGAACTGTGCATAACATGAGGTTTTCCTCCAGGCAACCTACACTACATAGTTTTGGAATCAAGCCAGCTGACTGTCATCCAGAAAAGCACAAAAATTTCCCAAGAAGCCATTTTATTCTACGCTTCCTGCAAGCCTATCCATCAAGCCTCCCGCTGGTCAACCAGAAAATTTGACTTGAGCTGTGACCCAGAGCTACACTCATCTCCAAAACTATGCAGTAGTTGTTCAACCTGTTTACCTGCACTACCTACAAAAATTCTATAGACATGAGGGGTAGGCACCTGCTGCCTATCACTGCATTTTCCAAGGGAGGGGTAGGCACCTGCTGCCTATCACTACACTATCTCGGGAGGGGCAGGCACCTGCTGCCTATCACTACACTGTCCCAGGAGGGTCAATCCCCTTGCTAGCCTACTCTCCACTCCTCTAGAAAATTGCATACTTTTCATTAACAGTCCACCCGCTGCTTGACACTCCTCTCAACTGGGAAACTGTGCGGTCATGTCTTGCTTGACTTCTTCCTAGAACTATGCAATTATGACCAACAAGCTCTTGTAGCCCGATCCTTGCCTCCTCCAAGAGACTGTGCAATTTTCACTGCCAGTGCTCCTGCAGCCTGATCCTGGCCTTCTCTAGAAAATTGTGCAATTTTTGGTGCTAGTGCTTCCTGCACTACACAGTGTGAAAAAACAGCGTAATTTTTCCTCCTAGCTGATCCATCTCCTGAAGATGTCATTGCTATCCCAGACCACTCAACCCAGCTATTATAGAAATATTTAGGCACTTCAACCCCAATCTTATATGTTGATAAACTAAGGCTTTTCAACCCATAAAATTGTTGTTTCATACTCCAAAAGATCATGGTCATCTGATTACATCATTCCCCAAAAGTTCCACCTGAAAAACCATCCAGAATTGGCCTAAACTGGACCATAATGACTGCTCCACTCTCAGGGTGTGATGCATACTAACTTCTACAATAGCCAAGTGTGATGCATACTGATTTGGCCTTCAGTAGGGTGCAATGGGTGAGGATGGACAAATGTTCGAGATAGTTTGCTAAGTGGATGCCCAAGGAATCTTCTAGAAACTTCTCCTATGGCACTTGCCTCTCTGAATTCACCCAGGGATGAGTAAGAGATACAAGAAATATCCAAGTGGAACCAAATGCAACAAGTGGAATGACACTAATCAAAACCCCAGAGATGACTCACACCCTTGCACACATCTATAAATTGATCCCTCATCTAAGAGATCCAAAGGCTGGAATATTGTGAATTGCAAGGAAGTGCTGATAGTTTGTGTTTAAGATAAGAGCATTGTATTGTTGGTGTGATCTTGTTATTTCATGAGGTGAAGAGGGTTTGCTGCTGGGAGGATGATGCTAGATCGAACAACTGGGTTGTAATTCTCCCTTCTATTTAATAAAGTTCTTCAAGTTTTCTTCCATATAATTGTGCACTTGTGAATGTTATTATATGTGAATGCCATTGTATGCTCATTATATATCTGATTCTATAGTATTTATGTTACAATAGATCAAGATGCTTTGATGGTTCTTTGCTACTATGTTTCTATAGGTACTCTTCAAGAGGGATAAGTATGGGGAGGAGTTGCAAGCTCTATCAAGGGGAAGAAAGATCGAGCAAAGGATTAAGGGGAAGTTCCAACTTTTTTTCCTCTCATCCTTCTCTTATCTATTGTGCATAGAAGAAATCATTGAATTACTTTGAACTGTTGTTTCTAGGGTAGCTACCAAACCTAGAGGGCTAGTTGATCAGAAAGACACTAGTTTTCCCAGAAATAAAATGGCGACTCCACTAGGGATCAGATAGATGTTTGCTAGTTGTTTTTGTTTATTTTATAAACTCTAGACAGAGCCTGAAGTCAGCCAGGTAGCCTTCGAACTACTCTTGCTCTGTAATTGCATAGTAGATAAACGTTGCTTCAGTCAATATTTGGTTTAGTTTATGACTTAAACATTTTACTTACAAGCATTCTAGATGCCCTTTTGGTAGCTCAGTAACCTCTCAAGATCACTCCTCTGTACTTTTCTCTTTACTCTCCATCATAGCTTAGCTTAACTCATTGAAATCAGCTGCAAATTTGAGCCAAAACCCACTTCAGTTGTGCTCTCTGGCCCATTGCACAATCTGTCACTTTCAACCAGTACGCATTGCACCTCCTGAGTCTGTAAAGTGTGATGCATCCCTGTTTCTATGAAGTCCAGGTGCGATGATTGACTGAACCTATTTCCATTCTAGAAATTTGGGGTTTTTGTCCTTGTTTTCAGTTTTGCTTAGTTGTTTTTTGCTGCTTATGAACAGTACCTCATCACTGAAGCCTTCTTGCATCACATAGATCAACCTCCATTGATTAGGATTAGTAAATGTTTTTATGTATTTGTGCATCATTTACAATCCTTTGTCAAAAAGTTGCTTAAATCAAACTATTGTTTTGGTACAAAAAGTGTCGTAACTGTCATTTTGTATCAAAAAAAGAAGTGTGGTGGATTCTTCCTTCCCTGGATAGTCGATTGAAATTTTTGTCATGTATTTGATTTGATTTGTTGATATTCAAAGTGTCTAAAGCATTTTGTATTCGAAATTGAAAAGTGTCGTTTAGTCTTCCTTTCTATTTTGAAAAAGAAATTGTCGAAAATGTCGCTTTGAGTAAAATATTTCAAATCTTTACTACATGTAGCTTTCCTTTTTGGCATTTCTTCACATTAAGGGGAATGAAAAACAAATACATGCATTTGCATTTGCATTTAGTTTGTGTGTGAAAAATGATTTAGGAAAATGCACTAGGGTGTGCCCTTTGCTCTTTGTTTGAAAGAATCGTAATTTTCTTTCCCTAGTAGCTAGGATTTTCATTGCTCAAAATAAACGATGATTGTTTATCATTGTAGATTGCATTTTAGGAATTTCAAGTCAACATCACACGGTGAACCATTGAAAGGAAAAATTTAAACAAGATGAACTCTAAAATAAATCTTAGTGAACCTAACAACGCTTTGGAACCTAAGAGAACACATCTAGAGGTCTAGGCTAGAGACGTGTTTCAGCGTCGTAAAAACTAGTAACTATCATTTTCATCAAAGGTTGGGTGATTCCTCATCCTTGATACGACAAGTGCTAGCATGCGAGCAGACTTGAGTTGTCTCCATCTTGCTTGGCTACACCAGCTATTTCTATATCCTACTTGATAGAAACCAGCTCCTATATATTGACTAAGAATACCTACAATTGTGCTCCCTGTACCGTCGCGTATATATTGGGATACCACAATAGGCTTATATCCTTTATCCATAGGAAGTTCTCTCACCCTATCGATCCCAATGCACTGAACACAACATTTGGGAAGGTTGACTTCCGTACATAAGTCCTTGGTAATTTCTCTTTAATTTATCACCAAGGTGTATATTACAGTTTTGTGATTGGTTTGTTAATCCTGTCTAGATTTTCCAGAGTAGTCACTTTCATTCCTTTTCGACTCTTTAAAAGAAAAGGTCCATCTGAGCACTTGTCACTTCAGACTCATTAAAAATTGAAGGTGACTAGAGTCATCTTTAGCTTTTTCTCGACTCTTAAAAATTGAAAAAGAAAAGTTGTGTCAAAGCATCATTAAAATTTATTGAATTCAAAACAACATCCCCATTCCTTAGTTGATCTTAAGTTGAGATATATGGAGACAAATCCAAGATCCACCAATCGGGGAATCCCTTTTGAAGGGAATCCTAGTCTTTTTTCTTCTTGGGGAAATGTTGGTGCTCCATATATGGCTACATTGTCCCTTCCGGGAATTACAATTGGCCTGCCAGTATGGTTTTTCTCAACCTCTGTGGTTAAAAATCTCGCGTTTTTGCTGTAATCGAATGAGCATCCAGTTGATACTGAAGTTAACCCTTCGCCTTCTTCTTTGTTTGTCTCTCCCTCCCCTTCTTCCTCTCCGCTTGGTGCAAGTAGCGCTGCTTGTAACCATGTGACTGAGAACAAGAAGAAAGGGAAGGAGAAGAAGAAGAAGCCAATTCAGCAAGGGGGCAACAATGCATCATCTAGTGAAAATCTGCACACTAGACTTTCAAAACCTAGATTTCCATACATAATTTTTAGAGGAGACCATTTTCATCGAGATTGTTTGTGCTTTCCTCGGATCTTGAGAGAATGTCCCCCCCGTTTGCACCACCCAGTGTCATCAACCTTTGGTGATCATGTTGACAGCACACCATCAACTAGTAACGGTGAAGTTCATGGACAAAAAGGAAAGGTCAAAGTTCCATGCAGGTTATGTGAAGGGATCCACACCCTTCACCATTTTCCTTTTTTGGATGAAGCCAAAAGAGTATTGGATAACCTTCCTGCTTCACCACAGCGACTTCCAACTGGCTACCAAAAGCTCTCCCCTAGTCCTTTACTAGTTGAAAAACCGACTGACTTAAATCAACCTTTGATCAAAACCACTCACTCTGAAAGTGAATCTCATGAGTCTATACCCAACCAAAGTCAACAGGTTGAGGTGACAGTTGAACCAGTTTTACCTTCAGAAAATCATACCATCCCTGAAGAGAATTAGAACAATACTATTTAAATTCTTTTTGTTACTTTAGAGTCTCATGAACTTGGGGGAAATCTACCCATTACTTCACAACAGGAGGAAAATACCCCAGTTCTTGTAATTCAAGGGGTTATTTCTTTTGTTTATTTGGTACCCCCTCCAAGCAGTCTAGTCACTTCCTTTGATTGGAATCAACTAGCAAGATCTCGCCTTCCTTCTTATGTACCTTTTCGAATCATAGTACAAATTTAAAAAATGATCATTTATGGCACTATAATAGATGAAGGGGCATTAGTGAGTATCCTTTCCTCAATTGCTTGGAAAGCGCTTGGTTTTCCATCGCTTATGCCTGTTATATAGAACCTATCAGGCTTTATCAAACGAGACAGTCAACCATTAGGGATCCTTCCTAAGTTACCGATCACTTTGAGAAGGAAAACCATTCACTTAAACGTGATGGTAGTCCCATGATCGTTAGATTACAATCTACTCCTTGGACATGACTATGTTTATAACATGGAGGCTATCGTTTCAACACTCTTCCGAGTGATGTGTTTCCCACATGAAGGCAAAATTGTCACTGTTGACTAGCTTTCATTTCTTGGTTCAAGCACAACTCCAAGTCAAACATCATCCCTAAATGTTCCTTTTGCATCAAGAATGTCTCTTCAACCTTCATTCCATCTACCTGATTCCCGGGAGTAGTCTGGTGAATGTAAGGAAGTTTAGGGGGCATGCACCATTGTCTATTTTGTGGACGAACCCAGTTGAAAGATGAGTTTCCCTATAGGTTATGTGATTGGTCTGACACACCATTCACCTTTGTCTATTCTGCAGACGAAGCCAAGGAAGTGTTTTTTCTATTCTATTGATGAAACCATCCTACCATATGAGTTCCCATGTTGGTTATGTGATTGGTCTAACACACCATTCACCTTTGTCTATTATGCGGACGAAGCCAAGGAAGTGTTTTGTCTATTCTGTGGACAAAACCATCTTACATAACCATAGTAGTTCCCATATGGTGATTAAAGACTCTCATTTTCTCCATGCTAGGGGCATGTAAACCTTTTTCAATTTCATTTTCTAGCTTTTTAGCTTTTTAGTTTTGTCATTTCTAGTTTTTTCCTTTCTAGCTTTTTTAGTTTTATCGATTTTAGTTTGCATAAAAAAAAAACTACAACTAAGCATATGTTATCCCATGGTTCAAGCTCACTAAAAAATGAACCTACCGCCGAGCATATGTTATCCCATAGTTCAAGCTCGTTAAAAAATTAACCTACCACTGAGCATAGTTCCCCCATGGTTTAAGCTCGTTAAAAAATAAACCTACCACCGAGCATAGTTCCCCCACAGTTCAAGCTTGTTAGAAAATGAACCCACCTTGGGTAATTAACCTTTGTGATTGCCATGACTATGATCCTTTTGAGCCTTAGTTGTGTATCTCCCATCACCCCCATTCTTTTGGCCAATCATACACTTCCACTTGATTATTTACCTGTTTGAGGAACAACTGCGATGAGTGGTCTTGTTAGCCAACCTTTTCCCAGAAACGACCATTTTTTGAGAAGTTCCAAGCTTACCTGGAACTAATTGCTACCTTATACACCACGCGTTCCTGAAAAACGAATCTTCTTTAAACTCTTTTCAAACTCGTTAAATATGAACAGATTGTTGAGCAACTGGCCTTTGCATCACGTTAAAGTGATTGGAAGTGCCAACCCTCTTGTACATTTTAATCTTTTTCAGACTCAAGGGATTATCTCACGAAAAAGTTCTAGCGCTTGTCTCTTTCAGTTCGTTAAAGTGATCAGAAAAGTCATCCCTATCCTATTATTTTATCCTTTTTCAGACTTAAGGGATTATTCACGAAAAAGAACTATTGGAGTTTCCTTTTCGTCCCTTTTCAAACTCTCTAAACATGAAAAGGACTGAGTTATCTTTGTCGTTAAACTCATTAAAACAATAGTGACAAACTTGTCCACCTAGACAAGAACAAGTTTCATTGTCGCTAGACTCGTTAAAACATAGCGACAGGTTTTCCCAAAGGAAAAATTGTAGAACAAGCATATGTTATCCTCCTCAAGCTTGCCAAAAATAAAGAGGTACTAGTCAGCAATGATTGGGGAAAAAGGGAAGAAAACTTGAATAAATTTATGGTAGCAGATCGCTCTTGAACATGATAATTTCACTCCATCACCATTATTGAGTTTGGTTGGGTTATTTCGTTCACCAATCATCTCACCATTGGTCTTTCACACCATCCATATTTTGGGGTTAATGCTACCAATCCATCTCAGTGTTGTTGATATGTTCAAGAGAAGTCATTTAGTTTAGAAACCACAATCCCAGTTAATGCCTCATCCACTACAATACCTTCAGCCTCCATTTTTCATGACCGCCATTCCTGAACCTTGTGTCATCAAATCGTTTTCACCTCCAGAAATCATTTTCTTCGTTTCGTGTCGTAGATGTGGGATACATTAAGGCCCTCCTACGACGGGTCACTTCTTGTCAATATCGACACATTATCCAAGAAGTCAACTTAGAAACAATCCTTTTAGTACTTTGAAGCTAACATGCCTCAATGCAAGTTTCTCACTTCAGACGATAGGTTGACATCAATGGCCTTCAACCGAAAGATTTTGCGTGGTGTTCAACATCGGATCATATATTCACACCACGTGAATTGTACTGTAGTACCTTGAGGGTCATTATCATTATCGGTGATTCCTCTCGCATCTATTAATAGCTCACATTATTGGCTGGTAATCAGGCGATGTCTTTCCATGTTCGACTTCAGAACATCTCTTCACATGGATCGACTTGTACATCAGGCGAAGATTGAACGAGTTTGAAGACCTCAGATCTAGTTTCATCCATCTAGGCTGTGATATATTCAGATATATAAAGACATCAAATGTATATAGAAGCTGCACAGATGGTCATCCAGACCAATAATGATGACTTTACAACTGAAGAATCAACAGTCTGCATATGCAAACGAATATCTGTTCTATGTACATGAAATGAATTTATAAAAGCTAAGCATGGGAATGCCTGCCTCAGCTAAATCATGAAAATTATATTATGATGATGTACTATATTGTATCTTATACAGGTCACCTTCCAATCCGAAACCTCGGATCCTCATGATAAAGCATTTCACCCGACATCAAGATTTACGACTTCATGATTTAGGGGGCAAATGTTATAAACATATTTGGGCACTTAAACCCCAATATTATATGTAAATAAACTAAGGCTTTTCAACCCCTTAAATTTTTGTTTCATACCCCAAAAGATCATGGTCATATTATTACATCTTTCCCCAAAATTTCCACCTAGAAAACCATCCAAAATTGGCCTAAACTGGACCATACTAATTGCTCCACTGTCAGGGTGCGATGCATACTGACTTCTACACTAGCCAGGTGTGATGAATATTGATTTGGCCTTTAGTAGGGTGTGATGGGCAAGGATAGACAAATGTCTGAGACAGTTTGCTAAGTGGATGCCCAAGGAATCTTCTAGAAACTTCTCCTATGACACTTGCCTCTCTAAATTCACCCAAGGATGAGTAAGAGATCCAAGAAATATCCAAGTGGAACCAAATGCAACAAGTGGAATGACACTAATCAAAACCCAGAGATGACTCACACCCTTGCACACATCTATAAATGGATCCCTCATCTAAGAGATCCAGAGGCTAGAATATTGTGAATTGCAAGGAAATGCTGATAGTTTGTGTTTAAGATAAGAGCATTGTATTGTTGGTGTGATCTTGTTATTTCATGAGGTGAAGAGGGTTTGATGCTAGGAGGATGATGCTAGATCAGACAATTGGGTTGTAATCATCCCTTCTATTTAATAAAGTTCTTCAAGTTTTCTTCCATATAATTGTGCACTTGTGAATGTGAGTATTTGTGAATGCTATTGTATGCTCATTATATATATGATTATGTAGTGTTTATGTTATAATAGATTAAGATGCTTTGATGGTTCTTTGTTACTGTGTTTCTACAGGTTCTCTTCAAGCGGGATAAGTATGGAGAGGAGTTGCAAGCTCTGTCAAGGGGGAGAAATATCGAGCAAAGGATTAAGTAGAAGTTCCATGTTGGTCCTCTCATCCTTATCTTATCTATTGTGCATAGAAGAAATCATTGAATTACTTTGAACTATTGTTTCCAGGGTAGCTACCAAACCTAGAGGGCTAGTCGATCGAAAAGACACTAGTTTTCCCAGAAACACCAGCTTCCCAGTCACCTTTGTGTAGTTTTTCCCTACAGTGTCCCGAAACCTCAAATCCCAAATTGACATATTATCTGGTTGTTTCAGAGCCTTGTCCTCTCTCTGGGTCACCTGCACCCGGAAATGAAATTCAATGCAACATGGTAGACTAGGGGATTTCTAGATTTGATGTTGTCTCGTCATGAGTGATTGAAGAAACAACTACATGGATGAGACATGGTGTAACGATGAATGAGATGAACAAAGAGCGCATTCTAGAAGACTAGCTCGCAGTTGGAAAAACATACGAATCATACCAAGTAGCAAGCGAAGTAGACACATGCACATGCATGAACCATCAAGTGAACACCAATACCATCAAAGACCCCCACGATTCATCATGCAATGGTGAATATATGATACACTGAGAGCACACTCATCATTGAGCAACATAACAACTTGACTCAAACAACACAGCTAGCATGTGCATACCAGCAGTGTCATGTTGAATTGTGTCATGAGTCATCTCAGCCACATCACTATTATGGGCTATACATGTTGTAATTGTTGCAATCTAATGTGGAAGTCTAAGAGACCCACATATGAAGTTGAAGATTCACGTACATCAAACGGTCATAAGGGAAGTCAAAGTGTCACAAGGGTCAAGTTTACCCTTGGCTATATATACCCCTCATTTGTACATGTAAAGGAATTTTCACCTTGGCTCCTCCTACATAGCCTTGAGAGTCTGTAATATTTTCTTTGAGGAGAAACCACTGGCTCCAATGCTCCACTACTGAGGCTAGTTATGTATGGTGTATGAGTGTGTCTTGGAACTTTCGCTTAATTCAAAATATTGTCACAGGCCATCATGTTTTCATGCATGTGTTGTACTCGTTTATAAGGCTATTCTTTAAATTCTTGTAATGCATGTTTGCTTAACTTGTACTAGGATAGTTGAATTGCTTCAATTATTCTAGTGCATATATTGTTGAATATGGGTTACAATGGTTTCTATTGTTGTCCTGTCCATGTGGACTATTCTGCCGGACACTAGATAGATTCATTTTTGTATATTTGTTATAACGATCGTTACATCTGTTTGGACTACTCCGTTGGGTGTTGTACGTGTTATTCATTTACCTTAGAGTTTGCGACTACTGCATCCATGTCGACTACTTCATCGAAGGCTATGCATATCCTGTTGTGTTGTGTGTGTCTCTATCTAAGTTGAGACTACTCCCTCTCAACCAAAGACTCACTTTCACCCTCCCTCTCTGTAGTGAAGGAACTCAGACACAAGTTTCACTAAGCACTCCCCAGGCACATGAACCATGTTGTTTGAATAATAAGTATACCACTCTCATGTGCTGACAAGCAAGAGCTAAGGCATATCTTTAAGGTAATGGAAACCGGGCCATCATAATGGATGGGGCTCCTACACCAAACGATCTAAGGTCTATTTTGGACTTCATACTAGGGAGATCCCCCTAATGTTGGTGGATCCATCACCATCAACATTTATGGCACTAGAAGGATGGTTAGATGACAAGTTGAGCCCTCATAATCTGAATCTTTGCTCATTTATCATGACTAACCATACAATTTATCTTTTGAAATGTATGTCTTATTGGAAGGACTTTAAAATCTCAGAGAATCTATGGAATGACTTGTCACGTAACACAAGTGATGGTGAAGGCAGAACATACTTGCTTAGAGACACATTTTCCTTCACAGGATCCTATGAAAGGCATGAAATCCAAGAAGATTACATGACCTGCACGTTATTCACATTCACGCTTCCAAGGCACCCACTTCTATTGTGTGCCATGCTACTCGAGAAATCTATACACTCTTTCTCTCAATTGATCGCAGAGATAGCCCATAATTTCAATCATTTTGACTGTAAAGCACTCAATAAAGAAATTTTGAAATTATGGAAAACACCTAATGAATCCATTAAGAAATTTCTCATATGCTTTTGTAATCTTGCATACTGATTTACTGAAGATGACACTGGCTGGAAATTCCTCGATGGAAGAATTAAGTATCTTCTTCACATATCTAAAAATCCACAATTCTTAGAATCATTCGAATGCCTCCCAGCACACCTCAGTGTTAGAGCTGCCAAATCTAAGATGGACAAGGTCACTGTCACAAATGACTGTCTGTCCCTTCTCATCAAATAGCTCTGGCTCCACAGTGTGAGGTGGGAGAAGGTGCATGAACATCTATTGAACTGCAACATCCTTCCACCCCACCTGCTCTTAATTTTTGCGTAGATTTGGCTTGCAAACCTCCTGGTTGTCACGTGGACTCGTTCCTTCAACCTTCATCCCCGTGTTCCATTGATCCTTTGGATTGTACTATGTAGTTTTCTCCCATTCCGGACTCCACATCTTATGTTCATGGGGATCAAGCTGTCGATGGAGTTGGTGTTGTGCAACCAACCCATGTTATCATTCATGATGAGTGTGTGTAGGAATCTGAAGAAGAACCCATGGTGAAGGATGACTCCCTTCCATTCTCGCCTCATCCACTCTATCTTGACATCCCTTGTGATTCTGTCACTTTTGATTTTCCCTATGAAAACTCATCTTCGGATGTTTCTACTTCCGATCATTCAAATGATACACCGGATGTCATCCTATCATTACATTGTGCAGAGGACACATCTTCCTCTGAAAATCCATCTCATCTATCATCTACCATTTTTGAAAACACAAAGGGTCAAATTCCTTGTTTTTCGTCTACCCCTCTGCATGATTCATCAAATCCGGAGGATGCCGACAAACATCCAGAAATTTCTAATCATAGTTTTCGTGATCTTTTTACTTCTTCATTTGAGTCACAATTTTGATTCACACATTATTAATCTTTCTAAGCCACTAGCTTCTGATGATCTATCTATTGACGAAGTGGAAACCCCACAGGCTATCAAGGCACTTCAGCTTGAGTTGATGGTTATGTCAGGCCCTCATTGTCCTGAGGTTAGTTCCACTTCAAATAAAAAAATTTATGAAACACCCAAGGCTCCTCATCACACTCTTCTTCACATTAAAGATCAATATAATACACAAAATTTACTTCCTCCACCCAAATCACATGATCCCATCACTCATGCCTTGGAGGAATCTTACACAACGAGCAAGCTTGTAAAGCATAAGTTGTCTTTCTTTCTCATGTTTGCTCATATGTCACATTCCAAAGAGTATGTATGTTTATCGTCTGCATGTAGTACATCGCAACACCATATTACGTCAACAGAATGTTTGTCTTGTGCATTCATTCTTTTCTTTTCTGCAAACTCTTTAGAAGTCGGAGCATGATGGTCTTTGTTGATCTATCTTTCTTGTTCACTAGTTTACATGCATATCTTTCTCGTTTACCATGCCTTCGCCATAGGCTAGCCAATGCGCCGGTGGCTGCATTAGAAATATCACTTTACGTGAGTAGGCCCATGCATTATTTAGCATAGGAGTAGGAGTAGTCCTTGCTTTCTTTCTTTGTTTTCTTTCTTGTTTTCATGTTTTCCTTGCTTGCTTACCTAGTTTGGTTTTATTTCTTTCTTGATTTTCTTACTTGTTTTGCTTCTGCTTTACTTCTTCTTTTTTCTTTTTCTTTCCTTTCTTTTTTGTACCATAGGTTAGCCTCTCATGAAACCATTTTTCACTCTCGAGACAAGCCAGGAAAATATAAGAGGACTTGTACAACTATCAACATTTGGTTATATGTTGTCCTCTCTCTTTATGAAGAGCTCGTTGTCTTCAGTCGACGATTTCTTGATGGAAAATATGTTATGTTCAGAGTGAGTCTTGGTGAAAACACAATGCTTGCACTGTTAACTAGTACCGCCTACTCTAATCGGTTCTTTTGGGTTAACCCTTGTCAGCTCAATAAAGTAGAGTAAGGTGGGGGGGGATCTTTAAAAGTATGCCAGAGGTATATATAACATGATTCCCTGAAGGAAAAACCTCTTCTTCTCTCAATAAGTTTGGATCCCTCTTTCACCTCTGAAATAAATAAGTGCCTATGCACAGTTCTTTGAAAAAATGAAAAAAATGAAAAATGAATAAGGCGAAAGAAGAGAGCTTCCTATGTAGAGAGGTGATACAAGTAAATCCATCGGGGTATTAAGCAGACTTGCTAGCATTGGAGTGATGCTTGTGTTGCTGCGTGACTCTGCCAGGATACTGCCTAGGCCTGCTAGCAGCGAAGCAACACTAGAGATGAAACTTAAACTCTAACAATTATATTACTTGTGCATAAATATACTCTTCATCCCCAATTGAAACAACTTAGTTAACTTGGCTTGGAATGTGTGTTGACCAATTAAGAGAATGGTACAGACTACATATTTCACACAAGCTAGTGCGGAAGCCATCCCGATCAAAGAATTGAACAATACTTCTATAAAGGTTAGACTCACTTTTCATGAAATAAGGTCCATACAGAGAGATGGAGTTCTACCAGTGTGTTGCCAATGTTGTAGCAGCTACAACCAGCCTCCAAAATTTTGGCTCTCATGCAAATTTTGGAGCCTACCTTGGATCCAATGATCTATCGTTCCTTGGTCACTTGTTGGTAAGCTGATGATCTCAAACTCCCCTCCTTGATCTTAAGAGTTGTTCATGTTCTCATCTTTATGTAGCATGTTTCATCTTTGGGCATAGGGATTGTTGTTTTTCATGAAAAGGGAATGTTGTTTTGCTTCAAGGGAAATCTTATGCTTTGTTTTCATTACATAGACATGTTTCCCATGCACTTCATGCACTCTTGTCACAAAGGTTGTTGTATAAAGCAGAGTATGTTTTATAAATTATAGATGGTCTACATTGTATCACTAAGTGTTCATGTGTGATCATAGTCGAGTTGCATTTGGTCCCTGGTCTCACACTTAGCCAATTTCCCAAGTAACCTAGCCTCATCTAGCTTCCAAAAACTATGCACTTTGCTTCTACAACCCTTAAGATGTTTCCATTACCTTTTGGAACTGTGCAGTGCACAAAGACCCCAACCTCCCTTGGCATCCAAAACTGTGCAATGGTTTCCTCTAGTTTCCTCCCCCCAGTAAGAGCCCATTGTTATCAGAAACCACACACTATTGTCCCTCACCTGCTCAGTCTACCTTGCAACCTGAAGCTAAGCAAACATGTCCTCCCGGAACCCATCCTGCAACACTTCCTTACATCTAGAAACTGTGCAGTATTTCCTCTCAGCTGCCCAGGCTGCATGACACTCAAAAAATGTGTAGAGGTGTCCTCTTAGGACCCCATCATGCAGCAGTGTGATGTGCCTCAAAACTGCGTAGTGTTTTCCAAGCTGTCTTGCATGTAGAAACTGCACAGATGGGCCTCCCAGGGCCTCATCCAGGCAGTAGTCACTGCTTGCTGAAACTGCGTGATCTATCTCTTAGTGACTACACGAAGAGGTGACATGCTAAGATCACCCCCAAGGAGTTGAGGAGGACAACCAAGATACTAATGGATGGAAAAATAACAGGACCACATGCAAACTTTGTTTTTTGCATAATCATCTCAAGGGTAAGCATGGGAAGTAAAGAACACCCTTCGAAGTAAATCTCTTAGTTGAGTTTGCAAGAATGCTTGTCATTGTCATTTCATCATGTCTTCAGTAACATGCATGTGTGTAAACACAAAATTCATTTCATGTGTTTCCTCTACATGTCTTGCTTCCCTTTCACTTGTTTGACCAACTATCATCTTCGGCATGTTGATTGATATGTTATTCTTGTGACCTTGTTCTGGTGATATCAAAGGTTTGTCTTTTTTTGCATGAGTTCTTTTGACTGTGTAAACACCTGTCGCACTCACACACAATGTTGTAAGCACTATCATGCAAGTGTCGTCAGGGTCGTTCGAAGGTCTATCCCAAGTGTTGCACCTGTCACTTTCACGATTAGACAGTCCCACAGAGGGTCATGCTAAGCATATGTTGTCTTGTCGGTTTGAGTTGTCTTGTCATTGAGTCATGTTGAGTGTGTGTTTGCAAGTTCATGTATACACAAGTTCACTCACTCAAACACTTAGTTGTTTTTCTGAAGACTTGTCGATTGGACCACCCTCGATCAACCGAACCTCCACAGAGTTGCACTGTGCAGTCTCAGCCCTCAGTGGCCTTGCATTGTTTCCTAGAACAACATAGAGTTTAAGGTTGTCCTCTAGGCAGTCTGCACTGCTCAGTTCTGGAATCAAGCCAGTTGATTATCACCCAAAACAATGTGGAAGTTGCCTAAGAAACCATTAAATCAGTATGCGCTTCTGGCAAACCTATCCATCAATCCTCTCACTCGTCAATCAGAAAAATTGACTTGAGCCTTGACCCAGGGCTGCACTCATCTCCAAAACTATGCAGAAGTTTTCCAACCTTCTTACCCACACTGCCTACAGAAACTACGCAAACATGAGGGGTAGACACCTACTGCCTGACACTGCACTATCCTGAGAAATTGTGCAGTTCTACCAGGCTATCCCTTGGCTTGCCTACTCTCCACTCCTAAAAATCGCATAGTTTTCATTGATAGTCCACTTGATTCCTGATGCTCTGCTCAGCGCGGAATCTGCACAGTCACATTTTTCTTGACTTCCTCCAAGAACTGCACAATTCTTACTAGCAAGCTCCTACAACTCCATCCTAACCTTCTCTAGGAAACTGCGTAGTTTTCATTGCCAGTGCTCCCATAGCCCGATCTCGACCTCCTTTGGAAAAATTTGTAGTTTTTACTACCAATCTTCCCTACTTCCCGCACTGCCTTCCTGGAAAAACTGTGCAATTCTTCCTCACAACTGGACCATCTCCCATAGATGTCACTGCTATCCCGAACTGCTCAACCCAGCCTCCTAGTGACCTCTGCACAGTTCTTCCCGACAATGTCTGGGAGCTTGGCATCCTGGCTTGACATGTGCTCTGCACTATTTCTAATCCTTGTCCTCTCTCTTGGTCACCGGGACCCGGAAACGAAAGTCAATGCATCATGGTAGACCAGGGGATTTTTGGATTTTATGTCGTCTCGTCATGAGTGATTAAATAAACATGTACATGGATGAGACATGGCGCGATGACGAGCGAGATGAAAAAGTAGCACATGTTAGAAGACTTACTGATGGTTGGACGAACACGCCAAGCATACCAAGTGGCAAACGAATGAGACAAATGCACATGCATGAACCACCAAGTGAACACCAAGACCATCAAATACCCCACACGCTTCGTCATGCAAAGGTGAATATATGATACACTGAGAGCACACTAGGGGATTTTTGGATTTGATGTCATCTCATCACGAGTGATTGAAGAAATAGGTACATGGCTGAGACATGGTGCGACGACGAATGAGATGAATAAGGAGCACATGCTAGAAGACTTGCTCATGGTTGGAAAAACATACGAATCATACCAAGTAGTAAATGAAGTAGACACATGCACATGCATGAACCATCAAGCGAACACCAAGACCATCAAAGACCCTGCATGCTTCATCATGCAATGGTGAATATATGATACACTGAGAGCACACTCATTACACATCAACATAGCAACTTGACACAAACAACATAACTAGCATGTGCATACCAGCAGTGTCATGTCGAGTTGTGTCGTGAGTCGTCTCAGCCACATCACTACTATGGGCCATACATGTTGTAATAAATCTAATATAATGTGGAAGTCCAAGATACCCACATCAGAAGTTGAAGATTCATGTCAGTTGAAGAGTCATGTAAGTGAAGCAATTATGAGGGAAGTTGAAGAGTCACAAGGGTCAAGTTCACCCTTGGCTATATACACCCCGCATTTGTACATGCAAAGGACTTTTCACCTTGGCTCCTCCCACATAGCCTTGAAAGTATGTAATCTTTTCTTTGAGGAGAAAGCAGTAGCTCCAACACTCCATTACTATGGTTAGTGATGTATGGTGTACAAATGTGTCTTGGAACTTTCACTTAATTCAAAATCCTGACACAGGTCAACATGTTTTCATGTATCTATTGTATTCATTTGTAAGAGTATTATTTGAATGCTTGTAATGCATGTTTTCTTAACTTGTACTAGGATAGTTGAACTACTTCGATTATTCTAGTGTATATATTGTTGAAGATGTGTTACAATGGTTTCTATTGTTGTCTTCTTTATTTGGACTATTCCATGAGACCCTAGATAGATTCATTTTTGTATATTTGTTATAACAACTATTACATCTGTGTGGACTACTCCGCTGGGTGTTGTATGTGTTATTCATTTACCTTACTGTTTTTTATTGCTGCATCCATGTTGACTACTTCGTCGGAGGCCGTGTAGATCTTGTTGTGTTGTGTGTGTCTCTACATGAGTTGGGACTACTCCCTCTCAACCTGAGACTGCTTTCACCCTCCCCCTCTACAGTGAACGAAATTAGACACAAGTTACACTAAGCACTCACCAAGAACACAATCCTCATTGTTTTAAGACTAACTATACCACTCACATGTGCTGACAAGTAAGAGCTAATGTATATCTTTAAGATAATGGAAACTAGGCCATCATACCAGATGGGACTCCTAAACCAAATGGTGTGAGGTCTAGTTGGGACTTCATATCAGGGAGATCCCCTAAATGTTGGCGGATCCAGCACCGTTTACACATTCATTCGTTTTAACTTGGACCATGTCACTAACTCCATGCTTACGCTTACAATTTCCTATTCCATGTTTTTCGTTTGTCATTGCGCAGTTAAAATTAACAATATCATTAATATTCTTTATTTGTATAAATTGTATTACTGTCTGGTTGACTACACCAAATATAGTTTTCTTCTAGTACTTCTAGTCTTCATTTTAGATAATTAAAAGAAATAGTTTAGAAAGAATCTGATGTTTCTTACGGAACAGTCATGACCGTAACCCTATTCTATTTGATTTTAAGGGTATTGTTGTTATTTGATTTTATAAAGAAACATTTTGACTCGATTAGACCATAAACCCTTACAGACATTCATAGAGTTATGACAGTTTCCAACTTATACTTTATTTGTTACTTTTCACTACTTCATGAATTACACAGAAATATTGTTCCCTTTAAATTTGTAATCCGCACTCAGCCAAATATTACAAGGTTAAGCTTGTAGTTTTTCATATCAAGACATTCCACAGTTACCTATCTTTTTTGGTTTTTTTTTGCAATTTAAGTAATATAGAATTATTCATAAAGCCCATTAACAGGCTATTAAACAATCTATAAGTTCACATATTGCATTCATACTAAACTTATAAATTTAAAGCTAGATACTTATCTGTTATGTGCACTAGCCAATACAGAACTCTCACTCCACCTTGTAGGAATAATGTTGGTTTACCTCCCAACCACGACCATGTTATCTTTACATGCAGGGAAGTCTGTAACTTTCAACTATGTTTGCTATGAGTATCTTGTCCTAACTAGACTTAGTCCATTTTTAGCCTATGTGAATCTGTCTGACCTTTCAGCACGAACCACTTTTTTTCTTTCTTACAGTTCTCTCCTCCTTCTTATTACCTTAGGTACCTCATACCCTTTTTGTTTCACCTTTTGACAATTAATTATGAAAAAGAATTTATGGGCAAAATTTTGACCATAATTGTGAACTGAACCTCACATGTGAGATATACTAGAATCATGTGAGATATACTAGAATTCCAAGGTGTTCTGGTTTTCGCATTATTAAAATAAAATAAAATATTTTAATTGTCACCCAACCTTTCCTAGGTGTAACAATAGTATCATGTTTTATTTTGACTGTAGTAATTGATATTTACAAAGTCACGTGGGGATATTAGAAGTAATTTAAATTTAAAAATTTCTTATATTTTATCTTTCCATAACTATGAAAATGTGTAATTTATTTTATTTCTATGGAAATATGTAATTTATTTTATTTCTAATACGGAGTTGATATATATGATTTTAAGAATATCAATAGCAAAAAAATTTAACTTAGGCTATAAATAAAATAATACAAGATTTTAACATCAAACATATATAGAAAGATTGAGAAAATTCTTATTCAACTCATAACTTCTTTCTAATTCAATGTAGGAGGGATATTTGTAATTCCTTGAATGTCTAATATAGATTTGATATGCAATATTTTAGAAAATGTTAATAATAAAAATAATTAAATATATACATAGAGGAAAAATATGAAGAGGCAGGTTTTAACCTTTTAATGTGGAGAATTGTGAATTAGAAATAAAATATTTCAATGTCAAGTACATATATATTATACTAGATTCATCCTAAATTTGGATCTACTAAGCCCTAAAGAAATCAAGTCTATCCATCTTAACTTTGGATTTGCCAAGCCCAGATCAAAACTCTTTTCAATGTAAAGGCTGTTTGCATATATGATCCCTTTGGTACTGGATAAATCCATAGTTAAAATGGATCTAAACTAAT
>APFE031047713.1:54410-99560 GCA_000404065.3 Pinus taeda | reverse complement strand
AAATAAAAATTTTAAAGAAGCAAGCACTATCTTTTCTCTATCATTGTTAGTCACTTTTCTTTCTCTCTTTGCTTAGATCTTTGGTTAAAATGCATCTAGTTCTTTATAATATTATTTATATTATATAAATTTCATATTTGTATATATAAAAGTATTCTCATTTTTAATTTATTAAAACCTCGATTTATCTCTATGGGATTATTTTTTAGTAGTCGTGAGGATGGTGGGTTTAGATATACCTAAAAAGTAATTATAACCTTTTGTATTTTAGATTTAATAAAAAATATTATAAAATTAGATTAAAGTAAAGTATTTATCAAATATTGATTTTAAAATAAGTTATGGTTTTTGGGCATGTGGTATTGATAAGCCAATGGCCAAGGTATTGGCCCACGGTATTGTAAGAGAATAATTAAAAGCCTAGATCTATAACATAATAATAGAAAGCCTAGATGATCTTTGGTATTGATAAAACATGGTATTATGATTTTTTCTCTCCTTTCCCTCTCTCTAATTAACAGTTAATAATATCCTATCATTCCCATCTCCATCTCTTATGTATGCTCTATCTCAACTATTGTCAGATACACATACATATCTATTATAATATAATATAACACGTCCTCTTCTCTATCTTTTTGTCTGGCTTTTACAAGAAAAGCAGTCCTAGTTCTGTAAAGCTCTAAATGGATTGACTCTGTACAGATTTGTCGGGCAGTTTAACTGGCAATCTCCTGCCATTAAAATATTCCTTTGAATGGATAACCACTAATCCATATAACGTGCTGTCTTTAAAAAAGAAATTAAAGAATCTTGTATTACCTAAAGATTTCGGGATGTGAAGTGCATGGTTGTGGTTTTGTCGTTTATTAACGTACGGTCATCGATATATATATATAGTGTGTGTGTGATGCCTAAAGATTTCGGGATGTGAAGTGCATAACCGTCGTTTTGTCATTTAGTGTTGAAAAATATTTGTAATCTATAATATTCATTATATGTGTTTGGTGTCATTTGCACATATATGAATTAATTTTAAAATTCAATACAACATTAAAATATTCAATACCAAATAAAATATATATCACAATATTTATTACATATTCAAAATACCTTACCATTAAAACTTTACTAAATCCCTCCGTTATAAAATAATTCCATATTACACTTTATTGCATAAACATCCATGATCCTACTGCCACGAAAAAGTCAAAATCCCCCGGTTACAAATTCTTCTTACATATTCATCATCCACATCATCGCTGATCCCGTTTAAGTATAGATTGGCTCAACGCATGCGTCCGCAATTCTTTTTGAAAAGACTTGCCTCCAGATCTGAAGGTTTCAATCTTATCGTGTAGGTTGTACAGGTACCCACTCTAATTGACCATGTCTAACTACTGGAGTCGGCTCGGCAGATGGGAAAGTTTCTATAGCAGTAGTTGATTTTGAATGGATAATCGACAAGTGTTTCGTGTTTTAAATTTTAATAAAAGTCGTTGCTGACATTTGCGTGTAGAGATATTATAAACAATGGTGGCATAGATTGATGAGGACCATTTCATGGTTTCAAGCCTATAAATACTCATTACAGCGCTATGAATCTACACAAGCAACTACTCTAATACATCGTTTCATTTCTGAGCACATTTTCACATTAGATTATAGTTTCCGTATATCTTGCAAGTGAATATGAAGGCGAGTGCAGTCCTAATTTCAGTTGTGTTACTCTTCGTTACATCTCTTAGGTCTGCTTACTCTGCAGATCCGGATCCCGTTAGAGATTTTGCGACGGGCTTGAGTACCTTCACCCTGCGTAACATTTTCAAGAATGGAGAAGTTAGTAGCGATACGGGCGGGATTCGAGCTGCAACCAATCCTCAAAACTTTCCTGCAGTCCAGTAATGTTCAATATATTCATGTCATTTATTATTTGCTTGTAGATATATTTTGTTTGTACGGCCTGTACATTTGATAATAAGTTAATTAATTATTAGTGTTAAATTGATTTTGCAGAACACAAGGGCTATCTGTAGTGAGGTTCAAAATGGTTCCGTGTGGAAGCAACCTTCCTCACACACATCCCAGAGCTTCAGAAGTTCTCTCCCTTTTGTCTGGTGGACCCCTTCAAGTTGGTTTTGTTGACACCACTGGTAATCCAACTCATGCCAACCCATCTTATTCTCTTAATATCATGATGCCTATTCACTTATTATTATTATCTATATACATGATCTGATCATTCAAATTGATTTGCTTTAAATTGAATAATTAATTAGGTGCATCACACATTGATATTCTTTACCCGGGGGACGTTACCGTATTTCCTAGGGGTGTCCTCCATTTTGAACTCAACGTTGGAAAGGTGGAAGCTGAGTATTTGTCGGCACTTAACAGTGAAAATCCCGGTACTTTGGTATGCCTTTCTCCCTGGACCAATTATATCTTCATTATAGTTTGAAACCTAGTGCTGCAATATTTCGAATGGTTGTTGATTATATAACGTTATGCGTTGTTATATTGTTTTATATGATTGCAGACGAGCACCGAAGCTCTATTTCATATTCCCCTGAGAGCGCTGGCAACATCGTTGAACGTGGACCAGAAGACAGTAAATGGGCTGAATTCAACAGTGCCCCGATACGCTCCTGGTCTGAAGAAAACTGTAAACAGTGGTTGTGTCCCTGGCAGAGATATTACCACAGCCTTTTAGTCAGCATTGCCTTGGCTTTCTCTATATAAAGTATAAATATAGTGGAATAAACTCCGCCAACGCGTAGGCGATCAAGTAGGCAGAATGACTTTTGTCTTTGGAATTTGAAATAATATTAATGATGTTGTAAAACTAAATGCTTCAAGATTGTGAATTTAATTCTTGGCTTGATTCATCTCGAATACTGAGTTTTTTCTCTCGATACATCAGTTTACGTGTGTATTCCATTTTATATGTTTCTACTGTGACATGTACTCAACCTGTATGTAAGGTTTGCTATCAAAATACGGTATCTCCTTTTATGGCTTTCGATGAAGAAATTAAAATAATTTGAAATATTAAATAAAAATCATTTGAATAGTTAAATAAATAGATTAAGATTCTAATTTTTAAAGAAGAATATCTGCTATTAATAATTAAATTCCCACCTATAGTTAAAAATAATTAGTAATATAAATACTAATTTATTAATAAATTAATGATGTGAAATAAAGTAGCCCCAGGTAATAAAACCAAATTATTTTTATAGTTCTTTTTCTTATATTTCTTTTATATTTCATGTTTTAAATATTTTTTTTTTCACATAATAGTTATGGGATTATGTTTTTTCAAGGAAATAATTATATAATTAAGTAGAGTATTTCCATGATTTATTTGATAATGAAAACATACCTATTCTACCCTTTAATTTTGAAAATGTCAAAAAACACATACTCTTAAGTATAAGTATAAATATCATTTAAATATTTTTTACAATCACATATGGAAAATAAAAAATATATATATATATATATATATATATAGATATATTTTATCCTCTGCATCTCTCACACATATAAGTATGTTACATCAACATATATATAAGTGTGTTGTGGGAGATAAATATATATATATATCTTATATTTTTATTACTCAAACTTAATTTTCTATTTTATAGATGTGCATTGTAATATTATTATAACTGATATAACTGATATCCATGTTTAAATTTAAATCTAATAATATAATATTTATCACGAGTAATTATTTTTATATTAATTTTATATATAAAAATAGTTGAAAATTAAGACATTTCAATAATAAAAAATATTTAATATATAAAAAATTTAAGACATTTCAGGTCCCGATATCAACATAGGCATTTTCATCACCCACATCATTTCTTTAACGGTACGAGAGCAAGTCGTACTGCAAACAATCCTCAAACGTGTCCTCTATTGTTTGCTTCATGTGCTTTGTTTGTATGAGTTATAAATTTCGACTTTGATTATTGCTTAGTTATTCTATAGAATATGATGCCTGAGATTTAAAATGGGTACTGTATTTGACTATCTAAATTTTGGGATATTTAAATCATCAAATTAGCAATTCGCTAAACCTATTTACTTTACGACATTTACAACCTACGTTAAGCTGACTGTCAACCTTGATCGTAATCTTAGTGTGAACACATTTTCTTATTAAAAAGGCCATTTAGCGCGATGTCATATCCTATATTAGAACTGTTCGTATTTAAATTAATTAATTGCTGCCCCACACATAGGTATTTTTTTTTATCGGGAACCTTACCGTATTTCCTAGACGTGTGCACCATTTTGTTCAACGTTGGAAGCGTTGAAATATTGGCTTTATATTACGACTGCATGTTACCGATCATATAAAAAAAAAATTAATATAGGAGTATTTGTCCGCACTTAATGGAAATCCTGGCTTTCCGGTATGTCTGCATGTTACCGATCGCACCTAAATTTTAATTTGAAGTGCAGTAATTCAAATTAACATAATCTACTCCATACGTATTTATTATTTTATGGAAAATGAACTTGTTAAGTTTTTGTTTGGTTAAGAGTTGGTCTTCCTCGAACGTAAGGAACAGGTTAACGGTCCAAGACCCTCGCAGGAGTGGAAGCCTGCTCCCTTACGGACCACCAGCGGGTTATTCTAGGTGGCTTGGTTTTCCTTGATAACAGTGATGAGTCAAACCGACACTCACGGATAGCAGCCAGAGATAGTTGTCTTCACTGTTAGTTTGACACCTGAGTTTGATAAGTTTTGTCACCTTCGGAAAAAAATAATAAATAAATAAATAAAAAACAAAAATTTAAATAATTAGATTTGTGATTCTAAATCTATATCTAAAAAAATTAACCCAACAAATATTAATGCTAGAATTGTGACTTTTGTTACTATGAATTGAATTTAAAAGAACATACTTAAGCTCTTAAAACCACATGCATGTTTTTAGAATCCCGTGTACTCTTAAGAAAGTACACACACTCTTTTAACATTGTGGGAACAATTTTAAAAATACATATGCACTTTTGTGGCTATTATGTTGTCTGATGTCTCTAATCATTAGCAAGGGATATCAATGATATTCAAGAATTTGAATATGTATGGGTATTAAGGTTCTTAACATGGTAGAGGAAAGAAATTTGGTCCCATATCATAGAGGTTATTTCTAAGAACTAAGGTCTCTAGACTAATAATTTGCACCATTGTACTTTGCATATTTAAAGCATCTTTGTCTTCCAAGTAAGAATACATGCATTTTTATAATATTTTAAGCATTATTTATGAGTCTCAAGGCCCTTGACATGGTCATGGAAGGAAAAATGATGATTGGATCCTAAAGAAATCATTTTGGAAAACAAAGTTATTAAAACCAACTCAAACCAACACATAAGACCTCATAAGGTTCTCCCCTCTTTCAATTAGGTTCTCTCTCTCTCTCTCATTCAATTTCCCCCTTATATCCCTCTTTCTCTCTTTCATCCACTTTACATGTCTCCCCATCTCCCAATCTCACCCTTCCTCACTATCCCCTTGTTGGAAGGGCTAGTTGAATCACTTGACTAAACCATTTACATTAAAATAATTGACCAAACTCTCTAAAATATTTAAATTGATTGACTAATTAGTCAAGCTAGGATTCCATGTTGTGTCAACAATTTAAGTAATTAAGGTGGTTAGTTAGATGTAACTATTGATATTTTGGTATAAATAAGATATATTATAATGAATGTAGTTGTGGTACTTGTGGATTAGTGCAAGAAACATTTTGACTAGCTTACCACAAATCTTGTTTCTTTGTTCTATATATGTCATGTGTTACATGTCTCTCTTTTCTTAATATTTTCTCAGTTTATAGATGTGTACATAACAATTTATACATTTCCATATATTAAAACATCGATTTTGTTGCTAACAATTTCTAAACCCAATTCATCTTAATATGCACACATAAATGTTGTTCCTATAAGAGATTCAAGAACGGTGGTAGAGAAAAATTAATAACTTCTCGAGGAATTATGTCAGGAGAAACAAATTATCTCTAGTTGAACCTGAATCTCAATTCTTATAAAGACAAATGAAATCTTTATTAGATCCATCCTCGTTGAATAGAAAAAGTACATAATCTTATTGACTAATGTATGATGAGACTTGTCCTAGATGATTTCTTCCTTTTTCCATAAGTATCCTTTGGGATTTCAATGAGGTTTCCAAGAGCTATATTCTACATAGCTACATAATTTTTCTCATGCATCCTTCATGTTACTAATGTCACGAGCTCTTATTTCTAATGCTTCTATCATGATGTCATTCTCTAATATGATGAAACATATCTTATTTATGAAGCTTCCTATATATAATTTAAACAACAACATAATACCTTTTAGTGAAGGAGGTTATCTTAGACATAGTAGAGATATTTCACTTCCTCCTTCTTAGGCTTCTTTGTTTCAAGTTCTTCTACTTCTTCGGTAATATGGGATTCTTCCTTATTTCTCTTATTATTGTCCCTCGGAGGATAATATATTCTATAATGCACAAATTCTTGACATATATAGCACTGAACCTTAGCCATGTTCTCATTTTTCTTCTAAGGACCAAATTTCCCAGACTTTTATTTTCTTTTAGTAACTGTTTGACCGATTTTTCTAGGTTCTTCATCACATTTTCCCTTCAACCTGTTTTCTTTTGTCTTACATAGAGACCCCAAGTTGTTGAATGTGATAGTTTCCTCTTCCTCATTGGACACGAGGTTACCTTGTTCATCAGTCAGTGTATTTGCTATAATGGAGATCATTTCCTTATCAGATATCATCTCTCCTAGATCTTGTAGTTGAGTTTTTATTTGAGATACTTTTGGGAGACATGAAGATATCCGTTCATCCTTTGATATGTTTAATTTGTACAGATCAGATCTAAGAGATATCATATTTCTTATTGTAGTTTCAGAGAATAGTTCTACTAGCTCATCATATATCTCTTTTGATGCCTCTAGCTCAGCTATATAGGGAATGAGAGGATCTTTGATAGATTCCTTAAGAATCATTTGAGATGTTATATCCTTTTCTATGTATTCAGATATTGCTTGATCTTCGGATGGCTTGGATACCTTTCCAAGGACATTATCAATGACTTCCTTTACTTCGAGGACTATTTCTATCCTTCATGCAAGGAAGTTTGATGTCCCAACCAACTTATAGTTATCCTTGAAACATAAAGCCATCTTACTAGGTTGGGTTACAACATAAAAGTACTTACTTCTTAATAGAAGATGAAATCTTCAACCTGATTTGTTTGTTGGTGATGACTGATAAAGATGACTTGATGCTTCTTGGATGATCCTTGACAATGTCTTTCGATCTAGCCTTATTTAGTCTTTGAGACACTTCCAATCCTTAGATGATGAATGAATGATGATATCGAAATGCTTTTATGGTTTGCTTCCTCCTAGATGATGATTTCAAGATTGTTGTTAAAGTATATTTCTTCGATCTAAGGTTTCAAAAAGACGAAGATCTTGATCTCTTGCTTGGTATCCTTTGTCTCGATTTGATCACTTTGAAACTTGACCCTTGTGTGTCTCCTTGATTGGATGCCCCTTCTTGACTTTAGCACCTTAGCTCTAATACCATGTTGAAAAATATGGGGCATCAATAGTTAAGTGATTTCTATACTTATGATAATTACTTGTAATAGAATTTTTCTTCTTGATTATGATATTATCCTTCTTGTAATTATTATTGTGTTATTTTCATAAAAATAATTACCATATCATGAACAATAAAGAGACAAGAGACAAAATATATAGGTTTGTCAAACAGGGCCAAAACCTCTCACTCTTTTAGAGGAAAACACAAACAAAATTGTTTGTATAGATAATCAATTGACGAACACCAAGACCATGACGAAGACCCTTGACACTAGAGTCCTCCCAAGACCAAGTCACTAGCCTCCTCTCCAACGCAGCTCTTCCTGTTCACCTTCTCGACTTTCCTTATAATCTTAGTCTCCTCTTGTAGGTCTGAAACCCTACCACAGAATCCCTAGATCAGTTTCTCTTCCTTGAATAGTCTCCTTAAGGGAGAGACTTATTTCACTTCTACTCAGCTCCTTCTATCGAGGTATTCTACCTAAGCAAGATCACCTCAATGTCGTTGCAATCCTTTAACCTTCTCTAGACACCTTTGGATCCGCTACCTTTGCACTTGGAAAGAAATTTTAGTAAAAAGAAGTTACAACTATCTTCTCTAACCTTCCTTCTGGTTGTGCTAATATAGAGGCTCATTCCAATATCTTTTTCGCACTTCTTTGTAGACCTTTTCCACTGAATTGCTTATGTCCAAATGAGGGCAAGAACTTGTATATATAGTCATTGGTTATGATTGTTTCATTCGACATGATCTTTGGAGAAGGCCGAATTCATATTCTAGATTCTTCCTTTCATTGGAGGTTGACTTGATGAGGGCTAGTGACAAGGTATTTGAGGATGAATTTACATAGACAAGTATGACCCTTTAAAATGTGTAACATGTCTTTATTACATGACAATGATTCGTTAGAATTTTATGACTAGATGATGAAATTCCTAAGGACTCTCAATGGGAGCCTATAAAATCCCTTTTTCATGGAACCCATGATGCAAGCATTAAAATAATTTTATTTTTCTTCTTTACATCTCTTACATAAAATCACAATTACATATCATTATGAAGACCTAACCTAGTTACATTTTTTAACAAGATTAACCAAACCACTGATCAAGTTAAGTTGATATAATAGTCAACTAACCATAATAATCAACCAATTAGTTCTTCACGACCCCATCAACCAACTGAAGCAAATCAACCACTTTAATCCTCAAAAATAAAAATGGAGCTCATATCCCTCTCTATGAAGGATAGGAGGTTCCTAAAAGACACAGGTTCATCTATGGAAAGTTATATAAATCATGTGGTATTGATGATGAAGATAAGAAAATTTCCTAGTTCATGAGAACCCTTAGAAAGAGAGCTCTCACTTGGTTTACAAATTTCACAAAAGATCATTCTTGAACCAAATCCCAAATTAAAGATATTTTCCTCACCTTCTTTATCATCCAAGTTGTTTGACATCTCTTTGCAAAACAATCAAGTATATCAAGAAAATTTCAAAGAACTAGTTTGGGAGTATGATAAAAGATCTAAGGATCCGGTCAATCAAATTAATTATAATATATGCAAGAATATCCTAGTTCAATGGTATGCAACTATATTACTTTGAAAAATAAAAAAGCCATTATGAATGTATGGGATAAGCACATGTGAAGAAGCATTGAAGAAATCTCATCATATTGAGGCTAACATTGACTTCCCATTGGCTTCCTCATTAAAATAAAAATAAGAATACAATTTTGAACAATTGCAAAAAATATTTTCAAAGTTTGTAGTTCGAATGAATGTAGCTTGTTGTACCAATTGTATGAATGAAAGTAATACAAAAGATAGTTGCAAATTTGTAAATTCCTTTGAACAAGACATCCATCAAGTGAAACTCAAGTTATTTTCTAAAATATATAAAATGTTCATGAACCACACTAGTAGATATTTTCCCTATAATCTGGAAAATGTAAAACTAAATTGGTTCACAATATGTGAGGATGAAACATATCCCACTTAGCAATGTCAATTGAATATATTAAATAAACCAAATTACATACAATTTATCATAAAAAACAAGGTTACTAGTTGATCAACCCTATAATTCAAGGTGGAAGAGGAAACTCCTACCAAAGTTATGGCTATTAGAATTGCGGAAGATATTAACGAGGAAGAGGATGCATGATCCGAGTGGAAATTGGTGGTTATCCACCTTTTCCATCAAACCACCATGGTCAATAAATTTTTTCTACTATTAGTGGTTTTGAATCCCATAGTTTTAGTAATCCATGGTATCCACCCATGGTGTTCGATAGGTCAAAGAAAACAAAATAAAGGTATAATCATACAATTAGAGTTTACCATATATAACTATTCAATAGGTTTCATCATAGTGATTTATGGTTTTCACTCATGATTTCTGTAACTTGTGGTATTGGATATATGACAAAAGGGCATGAGTCTAGGTGAAAGGGCACCTTAAATAATATAAATACAAGACTTCACTATTGTAAAACTATGAAATTGTTTCTCATGGTGTAGTCTAATGATATTTTTTCCAATTGAAAATAATTAAACTCTTTTCGTGTGACTTGTATCTTGTAACATATATGTATTGTGTGAATTTCCATAATATCTAAGAAATTCCTAAATAAAAAGTTGTAAACTTGCTTCCTTTAGTGCCCAAACATGAACTATTAAATTCAAGAAATATTCATATTGTAATTTATGATAATAAAATCAGCCCCACAGGAGCAGGTATCTAGACTAAGATAGATCAGTACTCCTTACCAATATGCTAAACACCGAGAAGAACTAAGGGAAAAAATATTCTAGTTTTTTACACACAATGACCTTGATTAATATGTCAAACATTGAAGATGAATGTTAGATAGGGGAAATATCCTAGAAGAATTTGTTAACTATCGCATTGAGTAATCAAATTATTGAACATAGTAATAAAATGGAAGGATGAACAATGACCGATCAAATATCTTCACAATCTTAACGATGACAACTTTTATGAGGATCATGATCTTCAACTCAACTAGGAAATTAGTGTGTACATGGTAAAATAGGTTGCAGTGACCTTTGGATCTCAAGTCAATATCTTACCTAGAGAAACATGGATTAAGCTTGGAAAAATGGTATTACATAGAAAAATAAAATATCTAAAGCTAGCATATCAACACTTCTTGTAGTCGCTTGGTATGATAAGTAATATTCAAACAAGCATAATTGGCATCCTAACTCTTGTAAACTTCAAAGTAATCGAACTGGTCAAGGGAATACCATCGAATATAGATCTAAGTGGGTGACCCGAGAGTATTAAAATGGAATCCACCATTTCCCTTGAAAGGGATAATATCAAGTTAAGAGATAATAATAAAAAATATTGTTAGCCCTTTGGACTGAAAAGAAGGCAAACCTTGGATCAAAATTTGGGATGAATATGATACTAAGTAATGAATGACTATAACGATAACATGGAAACTAATGATGAAGTAGAAATGTTACTAGGCTCACCACTATCCATTGGAGAAATTTATGATGTTGAAATGTACCAATGGAAACTAGAAACTATGAATCGATGCCCAAATCATTTTTCTATATGGAAATTATTTCAATTAGAAGAATTAAATTGTATTTTTGAGTCAAGGCAATGCCAATTCTATATGAAAAAAATCAAACCTTGTCTTTGGTTCCTTCAAAATTAAAAGTATGGTTGAGTATTCCTTTTTGTTTAAATGAATGGAATTCTTCCACAACACATCTTCACAAAGTATCTAAGTCAGTTGGATACCAAGGTCAAATGTAGAGTCTTGTCTAGACATTTACGAGACAAGGAGCTTATTGGTGGGATACTTATGCACCTTGACTACAAACATGGATTACTGCAACAACATACTTGGCCCAAAGATTTGGTGGAAATAAAATGTCCAAGAAGTAAACATTCCAATATTTAAGACAATATATGATCCTATTGAGAATAATGAAGGTTGTGAGAAAGAACGTGTTTAGCCACATATTTCTGATCTATGGTGGATGAATTTCGCAACAAATTGTATAAATTTGAAGAGGCACAACATGAAACCTTGTAGTGGTACGATTTAAAGAAAATATTCATAAAAGACTTTGAATTCACACCATATGAGGATGAAGAAGAAATAAGATAAGTGTTTCAAAGCTTCCATGACTTCATTGGAAAACACAACCCAATAGATATTACTTGAAAAGGAAAGATGAAGGTAAATTCCGCTTCAACTTCAAGTTGTAATAGAGTATATTATCATGACCAAGCATCTACTTGAATTGATAAGGAAAAAATAATAATTCTAGGTTAGAGCTTTTGATGGAAAAAGAACCATCTTCAAGTTGTTGCTACTTAACCTTTTAGCTAGCTTCATTCATAACAACCCATTGTCCTTCCTACATCACATCTTACAATCCTCATGGGACTCATCATAAAGAAATTGCAATAATTTAAATTATAGCTCATTAGTAGATTTATTCATGAGGTGAAATCTGCATTTTTAGTTTACTTACTATCATGCCCAAACCCAATTAGTCCATAATCCAAATCATCATAAATAAAAACTTTAAATAAAAGTAAATTATGGAAATAATTTAGAAATTCATTAAATCAAATGGAATAATTAATACTTATCTCTATTTTTCTCTTTCTCATTTGATTGACATGTACTGAGTGATTTTCCAAGTTTGTCTAGCACTTAATAGTTCTCATACAACCCCATGCAATCTTCAACTCACATGCATTAAGATAGTTGCCAAAATAGTAAACATCTAGTGGTGCAAATGATCCATGTAATAATTAGTCTTCTACTCACACACACTGGATCAATTTCCAAAACCGACCAGCATCCAATGGTGGAGGTGCTCCACGGATCTTTGGTCTTCTACTCACACACACTAGATTGATTTCCAAACCCAGAAAGTACCCAATGGTGTATTTCCTCCACGTTATCTTAATTATTTGACTCCCAGACACTAGATCTATTGCAAAACCTAGCAAGCATTGGGTGGTGGATATGCTGAAAATATGCCCATTCGCTTCACCATGAGTATGGAAACTACCAATCCCAATAGTCTTTAGTCGACAGGAGTATTATCATAGGCCCAAGAAGTCCCATATCTACCTCTCCAATATCATCATATGCCCAAGTAGTACCATACCTTCTTCTCCCAATAATTGTTAGTAGTTAGTATGTCGGTCGATCCCACATCACAAATATATACACATTATACAACATATGCACATACACATTACACAACATATACACAAATGCACATTACACGACATATACACATATGCACATTGCACAACATACACACATATACACATTTCACAACATCATCACTTCCCATCACTTCCCCAATGCTCAGGAAACCACCAATATAGGTGGTCTACCTATGTGGATTGTAAATGATAACATTTGTGTCTCATCCTATTCAAAGACATGAAATAAACATAAGTGTTTGAATCTCATGATATTAAAATCATAAATCATCAAGGATTCCTCTTTTTCAATTGATTCCTCACACAATCAAGAATATTAAACATGTTATTCATACATGCATTCAATTCATAAACATTATTCGTTATTCTTCCATGAGAATGATTCCTAACGGGAACCTGTCAATTTCATTGGCATTTTTACACATGTGTTTACATTACCATGTTCATGAATATACATATACACATAATCACTTATGTGAATGAGATCAGAGTTTAGAGAATCCCTTCATCTATGGAAATTAGGCATAGAATTAAAATAACAATTTCCAATGCAGCCAAAGGAATTATTTTATCTAAATTCCTCCCTTTTACCTTACTGCCATCACCAACAACTTTAGTTGATATTATTGTTGTTGCCATTATCATTAGTGTGTTTAAACTCAACATTTCCCTCATGGATGCTCTTCATGTGGCAACACATATTCATCATATTTTTAAATATAGGTAGCTTGTCTTTCTATTATGATGGTTCTCTACCAAATACGTATAGGTTCGAAGGACATATTTCATTCCTTCTTTGTAATATGACATAAGGAATGCGTATAGAGGTGTCTTGGTCATGCCAACAATGCACTTCCCAAATATGTTCCAAGTTACTGAAACCATTCAATAGCCTTACTGATTGTCATATCATGGCAATTGCAATTTTTCTTTGCTTTTATGTTTTTCTCTTGACTGTCACATCACAGTTCATTTTTATTCTCATGGACCCAACTAGTCCCCTAGATGTTCTGTTTCCTTTACCTATCTTCAACTACCCTCTATTAATATACATGGTTCTATCTTGGTCGCATATTTATGTTGGGTCCCACTTGGCTCTCCTCATCTCCTCCCCATATATCCATGGGCTTCTTTCCACACCCAACCGATTTTCTCAAGGCCCCTAAAGCATGAAAGTTAAACAGGAAAAATCAAGAGGAACAAGAGTATTAATAAAAAGAAAAATATTCATGACAACAATCATAAAATCATAAAATAATTTAGCATGACCATGTTCATATTCCATAGTGAATAAGAAAAAAAATATAAATTCATTCATGAATATACATGAAACATATAACCAACCCAAAAATTTGACGCAATATTATTGAGTTCAATGTTCAATGCACTTTTCAACATCATAAAAAAATACATATTTGTGTTCAGTTTTCAAGTTGAGTGCATTCTAGAGATCTTTTTATTGCTTCAAAATTCTAATGCCAAGAAATAGTTCAATAAGGACTCATATCTCTCTATACACACACACACAGATCAGAGGTCTTGAGGTGATGCTCCCCCCATTTCTCCTACACTATTTTCTATCAACCCTTATGCCTGTAGGTCAATTTCTTCATCTCCCTTCTTCTTCAATCTATTGGATCAATCCCTTTCAAGTTCTCCCCTTCATAATTCCAACAAGAAATATTTTCCTTTCTCTTTCAGCATTATGAGGCCTCTTTTTGGCCCTAAAAACATGACATTTGTCCACATCTTGGAGGGTTGAAGTGTGTTACAACAACATATGTATATAGCACATGTTTTACATGAACATGGTATTCAATTTTTCCTATTCCTTTTGATTTTGATAAGTCCTCTTTTCTCTACCTTGTAGCTCTTGAGCTCAACCTTCAAACTATTGTAGGTTGTTTCTTTTTCGAAGGAACTTCCTCTTTCTTGTTCATAATCGACTTGGTCCATTTCATGCTGCGCCATGCCACTATCCATGCCTTCCTTCTTGATAAAACTGAGACTTTTAATTTTTTCTTCTCTTGTCTTGTATTTTGTATTGTCACAAGCACTTAGTTATTATTTTTAATCAATATAAATAAATTAGATATTACCTTTTCATGCTAGTTCCAGACATGTTAAACTATAGCTATAGACACGTCTCAAATTGTTATCAGTGACATGTCTCAAAACCCATGACATAAATGTGTACCTTTATGTAGCTCAAAATAATTCCCAAAAATCAAAATTTACATACACTTGTACATATCTTCTTAATTAGTTACATTCGATGTCTTTACTGAGATCATCATCACTAATCGAGAACTAGCCTCTTTGACAAGGCCATGGATAGAAAATGTATTCAGAATCTTTACCAAGGTTATCCACCATGACATCTACAATCTTAAAAGTCTGTTAGAAGCAATCTAACATAGTAGCATCTATCCTTTCTAGTATTTAACCATCATAATATCATCATACAATGCACAATCTACAATTAACACATAACCATCACACATAGTGCGACAACCAACACCTACTTGCAATAATTACAAAACATTTTACTCTATATTAGAGTCACAAGATATTATGCCCTCAAAGGTCTAGCATATAACATTTTCACTCGAACCCATAAAGTTCAAGTAGTAAACTTGGATGTATTAGCCCCATATTGAAATAAAAACCATTGCAAGATTTAACTATCCTCCCCATATGCTAAACACTATAGTTGGACCAAGAAGGTATTGAACATTGATGACAAGAAACCACAAAAAATATCATGACAACAACAATTAGTATATTGAAACATCCAATCCTCCAATTCATCGAAGCTCTTTGCCACATGTAATATGAAAATTATGGGATTCCAAATCACACTCAATGTGCATATATTTATATGAATGCTTAAAATTCACTTAATCAAGCAATGTGATGCAAACACATCAACACATGGATTTTTCTCCAAATTCCTTCTATTGTATGATCATTCACATATATAAAAAACACACCATTTAACTAGTAGTGTTCGTATACTATAAGCACACTTTGTCATGTCGTCAGTTATGTAACTTTGAAGGAAATGACAAGCATCCAAGGTCACGCAATAGACTGTCCCAACCTTCAGGATGTGAGAAATAAAATGCATGAAAGTTCATTATGTGTCTAATAATTCAAACATCATTATAGTTAACATGAAATCCATAATCAAATTATATAATAAGCACACAATCATATTCCCATTCAACCACTACACTTAGAGCTTGAGCTTCACTAATCTCTAGAAGTCCATGGATTGAACCTTCTACTTTGATACCACTATATAAAAACCCCTAGACCATAGCCCATACCAAGGGTAGAATAAGGTGTTATTATCATTGACACGGTCTCCATAGTCTTATTATGGAAATGGTGTCTTAAAATTTATTATTTTTCCAAACTCCTCAAAACTATAACCTAGTGCCACCATTATGTCTGACTCGATAAGACATTTTCTGGTGATATAAAACTTATCGTAAACTAACTCTTAGGTTAAAATATATGGTCATTTAAATATAGACCACTAAACACTTGCCACATCAACATTATGTTGCCACATGAGACCCATATGCACCCAATGTGGTACCCACATGGCAACCCTCCATCCCTCGTTGGAGGTCCACACATCCTTAGTCACACTCATGTCACACAACCACATCATTGTTTCATCCTCAACCCCATCATCTTGGCTCCCACCTGGCATGCAGTCAAACCCCATTATGTGAAATATTAGCCCTCGACCTAGTCGCTCGACTTACCGTGACTTGCAACTTAAAAGCTAGGGTGAGATGGATTTTATTTATGTCACTCAATAGGAGGGGTTATGATTTATCATCATTGTCACCATGCCCTTCCTGGCCCCACCATACATGGCTCATAACAAAATGTCTGGTGTGAGACTAAAAAAAATCCACATTAGCTGACAGGTTGACTTCTCCACTCATTTCGTCTCTCGGTAGGTCTCCATAGCATGTATTGGAAAATAATTGAGGTTTGAGATTTTTGCATTAAATGTTAAATAACTTCTCTATTAATCACAGTTGTTGGTCGTTGACCTATTTCCATAGCGCATGTATTGACTCCTCTAATGGCCTAAGATGACATCACCCTAAGATGATGTCATGTTGATGTCATCCCACTGACATGGCCTCCTCCGAAAGTACCATGTCCCACTCACTTTAGAGCCCCCCGACCCTCCGAGATAGTTGAATCCAATTTTCACATGGTAGACTCTTATGGTGCCATGTTAGCCTAGGTCCACATCATGTTGCCACCTAGTCTAGATCCCACTAGCCTCGACTCTTTGGTGCAAAACATATGTTTCTTGTTATAATTAAATATCAATCTTGACCATCCATTTTTCCTTGGCACGTGGACAAACACAAAAATGATTAATTCCTAGGCGATGCAGATTAAATTCGCATAGTTGTCAACTGATGTTTCTCGTCTCTCAGCCATCACTTCCTCGTCGTCACGCTTTTAGACACCTCTGAGGGTTCCCTAAGGTCCTGAGATGGGGATATTGTTACATTTATTACTGGAAAAAAAAGTATTTGTCTCAGTCCCTCCTTCCTCAAAACTTAGTTGAATCCTCATGTGAATCCCTCCTAATCTCATATGTATATGTATGTATATGTGAGCCCTTACCAATAACTTTGATGCTTGGAAACACTTATCTCTCCTAATATTTTCATATATATATAAAGGCCTATCTCTCCTGAGATTAATAAGAACTTGATCCAACTTCCTTATTGAGCTTCACTCTTATATATATCTATATATAGGCACTCTTTGTCTAAGTCAGTTGATAACATAGGCCACATAATACCAATCATTTTCCTACCATACAATATAACTAGTGAGACAAATATTCACAACCATATCCATATTTCCATAGTATATACATGTATGAGCATCTAAAAACATGATTTGATTTGCAATAAATCAATGGCCTAAGGCCGAAAAACACAATCAGTTCACATGCCTACGATCAACTAGTAAAATAGGGGCCATATATTTCTCATGAGAAGGCTTTATATTGTCTTTAACTCAACATTACACATAGGAGCATGAATTCTTCATCACATTACATAGGCATATGCATTCCTTATCAAGAATAATGGGAATATCCATTCCTAATGACTAACACATGCATTTTAAGAACAATAAAGAAGACTCATGAACTTCAACATTATAATCAAATGCTTAAAAATACAGGAAGAAAACTTATCTTATGTCTAAAATCCTGGCAACCAAGTTTAAGACACCAAATCTCCACCCAAGCATAGATTAGCTTGCACTACAATCTTTCTTGTAGCCAATCACCCCCAAGCTAGTTTTAGAGCTTGAGGAAGAGTACTCAAAGGAAATTTCTCACACCATCAACACCACTACAATACAATAGATCCACCTATCTCCCCCAAACAACCAAATACCTTGACACCCTAGTGTCTCTACCCTCAACCAAGAACCTAGAGGACACTAGAACATTGCAAACCTGTTGTCAAGCCTTAAAAACTATCTTCTTGATGGTTAATCATGAAAAAAATATTTTCATAGCCCATTTTGTGCTCCTTTGTTGTTATTTCCTCATTTTCTTTTGTGTGTACTCCCTTGAGGTTAATTTCTCCCTCTGTAAGTGCATTCCACTTCTTAGGCCCCACTTTGTCATGTGTTCTTAGACTAATCCTGTGGGTATTTTCCTTTCTATTTTCTTCCTCATTTTTCCAGTGTGATACCACTCTATCATTAGGTATTCTAATTATGTGTCCTCTTCCTATGTGTTCCCCCACATTGTGTTTCTTTCCATCTCCCTAGTAAACTGTCATTTATCTTTGAAGGAATTCCTCCTTGCCTGGATTCCAAGAGTTTCCTCCTTATTTTTCTTTATGCCAGGTATCATGCCCTATATTCGTACTCTATGTTTTCCCCTCCTATCCCTACACTACTCTATTTGTTGATTTTCTCCCATCATTTTGTTTCCACCATAGGTGGTTGTGGAAATTTTGGTGTGCCATCTCTCCACACTACTCTCCCATGTAGTGAGCGTTGCTCCACCTCTTTCAATTAAATTTTTATATTATCCTTTTGCTTTTGTATTTTCCCAAAAGAGTATGGGATCCTCCTCTCTTCGTCTCACTTAATTCAATCTGTAGTTATGCCATTTATAGGCCGACCAATTAGCCTATGATTGGTATTAATAACCACTTCCTTCTGTTCCCAAGAAACCTCCTCCTCAAGCTCTCAAATATGTGTCCCATGTCTTAATTGGTTTATATTTGAGTTATAAGAATGTTTCAGGTGTTTATAAGAGGGTATTAACCCAAAGGGGTTCTCACATTAATTCTATGACCCGGTGGGATGATGGATTCTTGCACCCCACCTTCACTGATTCCAAACACCCCATTTGAGGACCATCAATCCATCTAAATAAGCTAACATAATCCTTTTTTGAGAGGTGAGTTATACAGAAGGCTATTCTATGGGAGATCTGCTTTGAAGATGTTGAAGCAATAATTTAATAGATGGTCTGCCACAAATCTCCTAACCCTAAGGGTTTATATCTTAGTTTTTTCCAACATTATTGGTCCATAGTAGTATTATATGTCCAACAGGTAATGGAAGAATCCAGACGGTCAAAATCCATCCTCAAAGTCTTCAATGCCACTTTTCTCATGTTAATTCCAAATAAATACAAGGGGAAGGACTCGAATGGATACAGGCCTATCGCCTTATGCAATTTCATCTACAAATTCATTGCCAAAATCATTTCCAATAGGTGTAAACCTCTCCTTCCATATCCCATTTCACTAGAGAAAAAATTCTATGTTGAGGGGTGACAAATTCTAGGTGGTATCATGGTATCACATGAAACCATCCATTCCTTAAAAAAATTCAAAGCAAGTGGTATGATACTCAAGTTGCACCTCTCAAAGTCCTTCAAAAATCTCAATTAACACTACCTATTCAACATTCTTATAACCTTTAGTTTTAATCTAGAGTCGATTGCATGGATCCAAAGCATGTTATATTTTGCATTCTTCTATATTCTCATCAACAATTCTCTGACCAATCCATTCATACCATCTTGGGCATTATTTAAGCAGATACTCCTTCACCATTCCTCTTCATATTGGTAGTGAAAGGGTTGAGATGATCTTTTAAAGTGGTGGTAGAAAAGTAAAATATCAAACATCTTTGATTATTTGGAATAGAACTTCCTCTAACTTATCAAAAATTTGTATACAATACTATCAGAATGGCAATCCCCACTATTTAATAGGTTAAGGGCTTAATACAAATCCTAGAAAATTTCTCTCAAGCCTCATGTATGCAGATTAACAAAACCAAATCTCAAGTTTTATTTTTTAACACCCCTCTCTCTGTATATTGACACATAGAAAGCATCCTGAAATTCCACATATGAAAACTCCCATTTAAGTACTTTGATGCCACTCCTTTAGAAAACTCATTCAAATGGAACTTACGGGAAGAACTTATAATCAAGATAAATATTAAGTCGACGAGATGGGCATTTTGCTCCTTAAGTATGGTTGGGTGCCTCATCCTACTACAATCCCTCCTTCTCTATATTTTCTCTATCCTCATGGCCCCTACTTCTATTCAAATTTAAATCTATTGAAGTTAGTGCACCTTCCTTTGGAGGTGACCCAACATGAGAAAATATGGTCCCTAGTTGCATAAGACAAAATTTGTTTCCTAAAAATGAAGGGTGGGTTGGGATTGCATGATCCCACTACAATGGAAATAATCCTTGGTCCTAAAACATGGTGGAGATGGATACAAGGTGGATAAGATCTATGGAAGTGTATTTGGTATTGGAAGTATGCCAATCATGCCTCTCCTCAGCTCCTTATTTGAATGCATTTCCCCTACATAGGCTCTTCCCTCTAGACTATCGGAAAAAAGGGCATGCACCTAATTCATGGGAAATCATAGATGGATGCTCTACTTACTTCCAGGAAAGTTCATAGAAACATCTCCCCAAATTTCAAACTAAATAAATTTTAATATATCTACCAAATTCACTAGTAATTTTATTGATTATGTCACGAGAAGATTTCATTTCTTGAATCATCCTGAAGGTAGGATGCTCAAAATACTATTTTTCCTTGAAAAGTCTCTATTTTCCTTTATAGTTGGGGCCTTTTACATTCCAAGATATGATCTTAATGTTGAGGGTGGGTTGGTTGCAAAGTAAACTTCCAAGAGTAATTTGATTTTCTTTGAGTTGACTAAGGTCCCTCTTAATTCTTCCAAGATTTGTTGATTTCTTTTTCACCCATTTTTCTTTTCTTTCCTGTGGGGTTTTGTTGTCTTCTTCATTGATTTTGTTTTGGACTCCTAACAATCTCATAGAGGGAAAAATAGGTGAGGGTTTGGAAACTTTTTAACAGGACTTAAGAAATTCCCTACCCAGATTTTTAACTTGGTATTTCATGAAGGAGTTTGGGTCCGTACCTTTCCACATGTTGGCGATTGTTCGAAGATCTAGTGAGTCTAGGACTATGTCCTCATTGGTATCCATGGAGGTGTCAAGGCCACAATTCAAACCAAGTTAATAAAAGGGAGGGGTGTTCGAATGTGGTGATGAGATGGAGGGTTGATTAATGGGAGTGATGAGTGGAGGCTTGGAATTTGGCATGTTGACTTCTAGGAGCATATTGGGAAAAGAGGGAGCTAGGTTATCCAAAGAGGAGAGAGGCTCGAAGCAATAGGTGGTAGTCAATTTCTTTGCCGAAAGAGCTAGCTACAAGGGAGGGCATTTGGACCTTTGCACTTTTCCATTGTCTGTGAAAATCCATCAAAATTAGGGAGAGGAATATGATATGGGTTGGTGTTAGCTATAAGAAGAGTACAATTTCTATATAGATGGTCATACTCATGGAATTTTAATCAATGGAAGGGATTGTGCTCATAATCTATGTTTTCTTCCATAGCTCATTGTAATAGTAAATATCAATGGATTTTGGGAGTACTAAGCCTATTTGGTGGGTTTTGAAGCTTTTACAAAGTGGCTCAGGGCATTTCCAACACCCACTGAGTTCTCCTTGTCCCAAAAATCTCGTGGGAGTGAGTACATTTGAATCCATAAGCGAAGGTATAACCTAGCTGAGTTAGAGATGTACTAGTTATTTTCAAGACACAAGTTCTATCTTCATCATTAGCATATATTATGGTAAAAAAAAAATTAGCTCCTAATTCAAGTTTAATATTTCCCGTATGTGTCCATTTTTGCTGGATCCAATAGTAGAGTGCTTTCTCCAAGGGAAAATTACCCATTTTTTTCCTATTAGAGCATGATGTTGCATATATTGAATATATTCTCCAATATGATTGAACCTAACTTCATATTTGGGATCTAATGTTGCTTTTTGGAGGCAACTCTTTGGTGAACATTTTTCATGCAAAGTGTGAGGTGGAAAACCATGTTGAAGATGCAAGTTGTTGTGTTTCCCTTAGACATTAATGCTTGAAACAGAGGCCTATCCAAAGTGACTGTAACCTGTTGCATAAAGGAACACCACTCCCTCCCGTGGGACTAGCCATGAAAAAAGTAATTAGAAAATTACGAATAACAAATAAAATTACACTCTAGAAAATAGAAAACCATGGTCAAACTCAATCTTAGTTTTTTATTTTTAAAATTTAAAATTATTAAACATTAATTTTCAAACTAAATAAATCAATTATTAAATTGATGATACAACAACATTTTTAAATACAAGTCTAAAAAGATACATGAATTAAAATAACATCATAATTTTGATAAAAACATTAATCTCTAACATCTATGTATCTTAAAAAATACATGAATTAAAAATACATCATAATCTTTGATAAAAATTATTCTCTACATTTTATGATATTTGGAACTTATATATCTTCAAATGGATTTTACACTATTAGGAGTTAAGTTACAATGGGCGAACCGATTGTTAAGCATTGTATTTTATTTTAACTGTATTATTAATTTTTAATTAAAAAAATTTTTTATTAAATTTAATTTGTTAAAATATTATTAAAATTAATAAATTAATATAAAATATATAGCATACTTTGTATTTTTTACTATAATATATTATATATATCTATATATAATTTGAAAATGATTTGTTTCGTTTTACTAACTATTAATTTCATTAAAAAATTAACTTAATAGATTTAAATAATATTTAATTATATTTTTGTTGCAAATTATATACTATTTTTTACATCACAAACATACAAACTATTTTATATGATATAGTGCTAGTGAGCCTAATGGTTAAGAGCATGTGTTTTCTCCTAAGAGGTTATAGATTGAGAGGTAGAGTATGTATGCCTTAATAGACTTAGAAATCAAATCGTTGCAGAAAAGTGAATCCCTTATCCCACAAACAAAAAAATCTCATACACGAATTTGGTACTAACTCAATAATAACTTTAAAAATAAATAATAAATATATAAATCCAGACCAGCAATTTACTTTATAAACATCCTGATCACCACATTACAACTTTTTGATAAAAATGTTTATCACCCGCGTCATCACTTATCCAGTTATATATAGATGGGCATTATGAGTAAAAGTCTCACCCGATCTAAACAAATTCATGACCAACATCATTGTTTGCCATATCCTTCCAAAAAGCGAATCTAACTAACGATGGATGAACGCATGCATTCGTACCCAATTATTTTTAAAGTCTGGTCTCGAAGTCTGCCCTATCCTTCCAAAGTCAAGTCTGGTCTCGCAGTCTGCCCTATCCTATCCACTCTCATTGACCATGTCTAAATTACTGGAGTTCATTAAAAAACACAGTACATTCACTGAGCGTATTCCATTTTATATGTTTGTTTCTACTATCATAATAGCTTTGACGTTTACGTATAACTGTCTACCCAACCTGTATATACCGTTTGCAATCAAAATACGGTATTCCCTTTTATTGTTTTCGATGAAGAAATTAAAATAATTTAAAATGTTATAATCTAAATTTTTTATGTTTTATCAGTTAAATATAAATGAAGCGTAGTAATTTTTTTAAGAACGAATAATGTTATTAATAATTTTAATTCCCAGAGATTTTTTTCTGGTTAAAATAATTAATTCCCAAGATCTTATACCTAAAAATATAACTACTTTATTTATTAAAAAATTAATGATGTGAAATAAAATCCCATGAGGTAGCAAAATAATTTTAGTAGTTTTTTTATTCATTTATTTTATGTTTCATATATTTAAGCGGTAAGGCGTTTCCCTTTGAAATAAACCCTCCAAAATAAGTTTCCCTTTGAGATAAACCCCCCAAAGTGCCTTTTTGTCTTAATAGTAGCCGTCGCATCTATTGTTAGACGATGGAACAGAAATCAGCCGTCTAGTTTAAGGTTTTTTAAGGTTGGAATACTGAACGTCTTTGATCTTCCTTCCCTAATGGGGGTTTCCGTTTCCAGTTAGTTGGGTTGTTTAGGATGGAAGAAAATTCTTCCACTGCGTACTGTTTTATTTGTTGGCTCATATAGCCATGCATGACTATTCAGGTTTCTCTGCAGGTTTGAGAACTTAGCCTGCAATATTAATATTGTATAACCCTGTGTTGTTATCTCTCTAAGAACCGATCTTCTCAGTGGTTAACATTATACTTTAATAGTTCATGTTGTGGACTTATTTTGAGGGTTCGACCCTGCTATGACTAATTTAATTTAGTCTTCTCAGTCTTTTCATAGTTATTTCAGAGATACCATGAATATTGTGTTATTAATTCTGAGAAGTTATATTTTTTTCAGACTTTTTCCTCTTGATATTTGAAATGATAGAAAAATATGTATTTTGGTAAGCTGTAATTTACTGCTTATTTGTTGTGGGTTTCAACCCTCGCCGAGGGTTTATTGAAATGTTTTCCGCAAGGCTTTTCGTGCTTAGTTTCAGTGTAAAATGTATGATAGTTACTATTGTTCGCATTAATTCCAATAGCGCTGTATGCACAATTTGATTAATATATTCTTTAAAGCTGACAGATTGTTGTTATTTCTCCAAAGTTTACAATCCAAGTTTCTTTCAACTGATGTGGTTAAGGGTTTGTTTGACAACCTATGTCTGAGGGTTGTTCACATGTTGTTGCTCATTTTCTGTTTGTGCTTCTCCCCTCTTAAGAGGCATCATGAGCAGGTCAGGGCAGCCCCCGGATCTCAAGAAGTATATAATTCACCCCCAGTTCGGTTAAACTAAACTTGTGTTTGGATCTGTTCTTGTTGCTTCAGTACATGCACTGGATGGTTTATGTAAGTAGGCGTTTTGCATGGGTAGTTTACTTTTCAATGGCATAAGGTTAAGAAATTAAGGTTTAGGGTTTTATGATTAGTTCTGGGCTTAAACATCATTTCAAGGTTTAGGATCAGTTTAGGGTTTAAACATCATTTCAGGGTTGAGGATCTATTGAGGGTTTGAATATGAGTTCAGGTCTTCAAAATTTAGGGTAGAAGTCTCAACTTTATGCCCAGGTTTGGATTTCTTGAAGTTAAAAGCTTATTGTTGCTTTGTTTGGTGTTCAGGTAAAATGTGAGACCCTAATTTCAGGGTGTCTGGTCTTCAGGCTCCTAGGATTTCACACAGTCAGTGTAGAAATTGAGGTGTTTTTAAATTTTCAGCAGACTCTAATTGTTTTATAGCATTTTAGCACTACATAAAATACATAAAATAAACAGTGCAACCCTGGTCTTTTGCATCTTTTGTGTTGGGGAATCTCACGATGGTATACGGCCTTAGTATGGAGTATTTACCCTATTTTATAAATATTAACATATGTAAATGTTCAAGAAAATGATAAAGACATAAAGAAACAACTCTTCTCATAGACATAAAGAAAATGACAGGTCATGATATGCATTGTTCTTAGTTGAGTATCTACAATTTTTAAAGTGCAACGATGTTGAAACAAAACTGCAGTTACTGTAGTCAATATATATCAAAAAACCCTAGAGTATTGAATATTAATATATCAGATATGTTACTACTGTAGACAACTGCAAGAAAGTGTGAAACGCCCACAAGAGACATTTATAATGATGCAACTATTTTTATGTTAACTTGGAAGTTGATACCAATACCTATTCCCCAAACTGTTGGTAGCTTATCAAATATATTGCATGCAACATGTCATTTTCTTTAAGGTTGTCCTTTCATGTTGTATGATTTTTCAGTTGTCTTGTTCTCGTTGTTTCGTGCCCACCAAACCCATCTTATTACAGCAGGGATCTACTATTTAAGTTCTTTACAGTGATTTCCTCATCGGTCCTTTGCAGTTATGAGTGTGGTGGAAATTGAAGACTAACTCTGGGCATTGATTGTATTAAATTTCCTGCCTCTAGTCTGTCAGCAATTATTTTTTCTCATTGTTTGAATACAAGATGTTGCTTCACAAGTTCTTGAGATATTGCTTGAGAAATTAATTCTCTTTATAGCATAGTGTGCCTTTAGTTCCTCCTAAAAAATATATCTTCCTCTAATGTGTTAAGCTAACACTGGTAAAAACAGAATAGAACTCTCATTCTCTCCTAATACCTTGTGCATGTTACGCTGCACAGACTTGCTTACATACTTCATGTTTACAACATTACTCAATCTTTGCAAACTAACGTTCTAATCTTCTATTGAAATAAACCAGATTGGATAAAGCAACTAGATGATGATAATGAAATATAACTACCATGCTCAGCAATATTTCAGTGATTTCCCAATCCTTATAAACTTGTAGTGCAATAAATAGTTATTTGCCTAGTCAAGATTAAGATATTTTCAATGCCATTAAGATTAAAACCATTTCCAAAGCCTTCATCTTTAGGATTGGTGCCTTTTGAATCTTCCTTGATGCTATTAAAATGTCTTAGGGATTCAGATCTAATGAATGTAGGTGCTTGCTAAATTATCCCTTCTCCCTCAGCCACATGAAAAAGTTGACTTATGACATATTCAAAAGATACGATTTAAGCATATATAATTTCTTTCTCTTGAGAAAGTATATGATGTTACTGTAGAATATTTATGATTTCGCCCTTTCTGGGTAACTATTACATAGTTTAGAAAACATTTGGTTTTGCAATTTATTTTCCTGTTCCATTCTGACTTGATTGATAAACGTGGGGATCCCAATAAGCAAATTGTGTTGTCTCATAAACATTTGTGTTAGTGTTTATTAATTTGTAGATAGTTACCTACCGTATATTTTATCCCTTTTGCTTCATTCCCTTTTGCTTGGTTATGGCTGTGATGATGTTGCCTTTTCTGTTTTACTCGTAGATTTCATTTTCAATGATACTTTAATTTCTTTTGCATGATAAGAAGTCTAACATCTAATTCCATTGTTTTTTAGTTGCAAGGAAAGGCATTTTGATCTCTTTAAATTTATGAATTCAATGGCTTGTATATTTTTCCATGATATCTGTACATGACAAATTTGCTTGCCTAAACACTTTAGTTATTGTTTTTTAGTTATTGTTTCACTTTTCCAATATATTGAAAATTAATTTATGAATTAAGTAAATTTGAACGCCAACAGAGTGGTGGTTGGTACTCTACGAGGATTTGACCAGTTCATGAATTTAGTCCTGGATGGTACTGTCGAAGTAAATGGCAATGAAAGAAATGAGATAGGCATGGTGGTAGGTTTTTCCTCTTTCTCACGTCGTTTTCAAATTTTTCAATGTCATATAAAATTAGTTAAATTCAATTTACTAGGAGATTCATTTGTTTTGTTTCTTATCTGTAGGTCATTAGAGGGAACGATGTTGTGATGATTGAAGCTTTGGAACCGGTCAATAGGTCATAATAATTTATTTTGAAACCTTTTCATGTTTGGGAGATTCATGGGTACATAACTTTTGCAAGCAATGCACCATTTGTTAAAATATTCTAGTAATGATTTTGCCAATCTATTTGTGCAATGTTTTATTTTGAATGGATGTTATGAGAAAAGTATGGAGAGTATTCTTCCCCCCTTTTTTTATGCTTTTAGGAGTTAAAAGATGGCTGAAATAGCTACATGGGAAGATGGCAGCAATGTAGACAACCGAATTTCACAATGTAGTTTATTTGCTTGATATAGTAACCACATCCTAACATGTTGCTTAATAGTAACATCAATTCTTATTGGCTGTGAATGCTTTTAGATGGTTGGAACAATTTCCTTATATTAAGGCTTCATAAGTTTGTGTGTGTAATGTTCTCAACTAGCGTTCTGATGATGTTATATAATGTAGGTCCTTTATTTCCATATGGGTTGGATTCATATCAGCCATGCTTTTGCTATAAGGGCCATGCCATGTTTTAGTGCATGCTGATCACCTTTCTAGCTTTGAACTTAAATGTGGGATCTTTTCCTCCTTTTTTTTTTTAATAGAAAATATGTTTTGACCTTGGATTGGATCTATCAAGCATAGAGAGGTATCATTGATCAAAGACAATGTGCAAACCTCTCATTGCACCAAGAGGTGCTCTCCAGCCCAATATGGTAGTGATGTTGTAATGTTTAACCTTTTGACTTCCTAGAATGACAAAGATGTTGTAATGTCCTGTCTAACATTTTTGGATTAGAACCCATTGTTTTAACACATGGTATTGTTCTCTAATGTAGCTTATATGAAGGGTAATAATTAAACCAACCTAGATCCATCTCTTCACTCTAAAAAGTGTTTGCACCTCAAGAGAGAGATTTGATCCCTCTTGGCGCTTGGTAGATCCGGAGCTAAAGATGGATATAGGCTAGTGGTATAAAAGAACGCCCAAGGGTTGAGATGGATCTATGTTAGTTTATTTATTTATTACACCGTACAGCGTTCCCTCTGAAATGAACTTCCCTCTCTGCCCACTTGTCATTTTTCTGCATCGTTAGATAATATGTTAGACGATTGAAATAGGTTTAGTCGTTCGATCAGAGGATATGATTAGTTAGAAAAAAGAGTTATTATGCCCTAACCGCCTTAACCACCTTACACACAAGTTCTATCCCCCCCGAATGGTTTCCACTTCATGCAGTGGATTGCATGCTATGGGGGCTCACCCACTGCCTATGGGAACCACTATGGAACTCTCTATCACAGAACTCATACTACGATTCAGCTTGGTGCAGAAAAATTCCCATCTGGACACAAACTCCCTGAATACAGTCTACCACAACTAATTGAAAATTTGTGATTCTGAGGGTTACTGTGACTTCTGATGATTACGCCATTTTTTGTTTTTTGTACAATTACAAAAATGGATATGCATTGCTGGCAACTGGTATTTTCAAGAGCATGTGCAAGGGAGAATTGTGTTTTTGGATTGTGGGGTAGTTAGCATTAATATGATAATTTCAATGGTTCCTGTTTTACATAAATGCCTAATGCCTAGAGCAATGGCTTGTGTTTTGGATTTCTTGTGTGGGTTAGGTTAATGTCACTACCTTGTTTTCAACAATTATTGCTTCGTTGTCGTAAATGTTTGTCCAAATGCAACTTTTTGACTAGGGTAAGAAAAAATGTTTTCCAGGTTATATGGATGTCTACTTGTGATGTTCTGAGCTATTTATCGTTATATAATGCTAAAGAATATACAACAACCTATTTTTCATTAAAAATGTTCCTGCTTGATTGTTAAAATCTGTTTTCCCCCTCCTTCTGTATGTTAGGGGTTTAAGGGTTAGTTGTTTTAGGTGGTTTCAATGTTTATGTAATGTTTGTAGGGTATGCAACCTATAATAAAGGTGAAGAAAACAATATCGAGCCCTATTTCATATATTACTATGGTGATGAGGCTATGAAATGTTAGTGGAACCTTAACAGGAATTGAAAGTTGTCTCCATGGACCATCTTTGTTTCTCAATTCTAAAATATTTTAAACAATAGTGAGTCCATTTGCCTCTTGCTATGTTTTTCAGATAAGATAAGATAAGATAATTATGCTGTAAGGCGTTTCCCTTTGAAATGAATTGCCCCAGCCACCGATGTGTCCTATTGTTGATCATGGATTTATGGTGTTAGACGATTGAATGAATTGTGATCCTTGATCCAATACTTATCCAAAACTGAACGGTTAATAAGGAAGTGGGACGGACACACCGCCAGCGAGCCATTCGTTTCGTAGCTGAAATGTGCTTGGCTCGCACTGCCAACAAGGGCTCTGCGTGGACTCGAACCCTGAACCTCCGACTCATGCGCAAAAAAAAGACCATCATCATGATGAAGAAGAAGAAATCCTCCCTCATAACCTGGCAAGAAAAATGAAATCAACATCTTTCCATCGAAAATGTTGTAACTTCTCAGGTAGGAGCGGGAGCCGCCGAGGCCTTGAAATGCGAAGTTAGAAGTCTTGAATTCCTACAGCCATGGCAGAACAAGTATTCGAGCTCTATTCCTTGAAGGCTTTTTATGGTTTGTTTTATGTATTTTGGATTTTTTAGGGTTTTCGCGGAAGAACAAGCGAGTTTCTGGAGTGGAGAAGATTTTGGTTTATTGAGCTCTTTCAGATTCATGCCGTTTTATGGTAGCTGTTGTTTTTCTTACATTTGTTTGGCCCACAATATCCAGTTTTTATTAAGGAAACCCTTCTTTTTCATCCTGTCTCTCTTCCTATGAAAAACATGGGATTGGGGCTTAAGCTATTTGCAACGGTTTTGTTTTGTATGACTCTAGCGCTGATCAAGGTGACATACATTGCAATTACCAGTTATTTCGCATTGAACTGTTGTCTGCCCTATTTAGAAAGTGAGAAGGTTACGTTGTTTGTAGACAACATTCTGCAGAGTCCCTCGTTCTGGCTATATGCAATAAGGCAAGGATCCAGGGCTTTAGTCGTTGCGGCATTCACTCCCTGTTGAGATTCACTTGAAATAGGGCTAATGTAGGGATTTGTTTCGTTGACAAAGTTTTGTATGGTGTTTGTTTTTGTGTGGAATGGTTCAATGCATTGATCAATGGCCCAAATTTGATAAGTGTTTACTGGTTAGACCCTCAGTAATCTGGGGTGTAGAATGGCCAAAATTTATTTTTGGTCCCTTATTAGTTTGGCTTGTAGGATTCATGTTAGACTGTTTGGTCCTTATTTGGAAACTTTTGGAAATAACATCAATTAGTAGAAAAAGTTTCCATGATGCCAACTTTATTAGGATCTTGTTAATAATAAAAACAAGATATTCCAATGTGTTGGTGCCTTGAGCTGGTCTATTTTTCTCCAGTTGTCTTATGAACAACCAGCTCAGGATTTGCCCAAGACTTTTAATTTTTTTAAACAATGGGGATTTGAGTTTATACTTTAGTTCTTTTATCAAACGAGGTTCTTGATTTTGTCATGGTTCTTTTGCGTGTTTGGAGTTGCAAGCTCATGTTAAAGCTATTAATCTCAATGCAGGGTATGGGTATATATGTAATATTGGGATAGGCTCTCTGATCATCCATTCTATTATTCTATCGCTATGCCCAAGTAATGGTAGATGGGTTTATTTATAAAAAAGACGTTAACCATAAGAAGCCCTTTTAATAGAAGCCAAACACCTTTTTCCAATATTCTATGCCACTTTGAAACTTGTATTTGTGGGTGAATAATGAAAACAGTGTTGTTAGTATTGTCATTGTTATCAACTAATGAGACATCTCTGATACAAATTCCTTGTATTGGTTTCATAGATTGAGAGCGCTTTTCTAAAGCAACCAAAATTCTTTCTCAGGGAATCATATTTCAGTATTATTTGATTTTATTTCATGTTTAGAATCTTTTGATTTGCTTCTCTTTTGGTCCTTAATTTATATTGTTGCAGTTCTAAGAAGTCTGGGAAGGGGAAACGTCCTGGAAAAGGTGGCAACAGGTTTTGGAAGAATGTGGGTCTTGGCTTCAAGACCCCCAAAGAAGCTATTCAAGGTATGGTGATTAAATTCTGGGAAAATTTGATTATTGCGATATATTTTGTTTGTATATATTATTGTGCATTTAATTGTTGTTTCTATTAAATTATCCATTTGAATGCCAAAATGCTTCCTTGTAGCAAGGTTACACGAGTAAGAAGACACACCAGGTATAGAAATGGTGTAGTTGTTATGAATTCCCAAAATGTTGTTTGTTAGTATGGGGGATCCTGGTGCCATTTGAAATGTCTTTGTGCTTGCCAATTTAAATGTAACTTACTTGATCCATGTGTATTGGACTCTGGAGAAAATTCTAACACTGCGTTTTAGTTGTTTCCCATAAATACATTTGAGGTTGAAATACATTTTAAGTCTTCATATTTAAGACTGAAAATTGACTCCATCATGATAAAAACACAATTAAACCTGTAAACAAGAGCCGTTTAATATTTAGTATAGACTGGAACAGACTTCTCATGCCCAATACGTGCATCAATCACTTACCAAGCTCACACTATGCTGTAGATCTTCAATTATCAATCCATATGAATTAATTGAATGCAGAATCACATTTCTTTCTTATTGTTTACCAGAATATATAGTGTATGTGAAGTCAGGGAAGTAGCCGTTGTGATTCAAAAATAGCTATATGATGAATCATCCAAATTGATACAATAAAAAGCCTTTTTGTAGGATGTTTTGAAGTCTTTGAACACACGTTCTGTACGTCTTTATAGCTGAAGAGCCCCTGTTTAGTAAGAATGTTAGTGGTAAAAGTAGCATGCCAGGTATGGAAGTGCTTTTTGAGTACCAAATTCTAATAGCATAAGTAACGATGCAACAGTCTTGTCTAAATCTTTTACAATATATCTTGTGTTCTAAGACACGTTTTGAGCATTTTCAAAGAAGATAGGAACTCTCTTCATCATAGGTTTGCTAACAAAACCAACTTGCAATAGTTTTATCTCTTGCGTTTACAATATATCTTGTGTTCTAAGACACCTTTTAAGCATTTTCAAAGAAATTAGGAAATCCTGCCATCATAGGTTTGCCAACAGAACCAACTTCTACTATTTGGTCAATCAGTGCCAAGGCAATTAATTAAATTCACTACCAGCAGGGAACTTAGCAAGAAATCATCAACTGCAAAGATAACCCCATGCTTGCCCTGTATCAGCTATGGAAAACAAACAATCATTCCACATGCAGGAAAATCATCTGCGGGGTTATTGTCATAAAAATAATATGGACTTGGTTTTCACTTTTAATTATTTCTTTATAGAGAAAGATGGTATTCTTTACAGACTCAATTTTCTCTTTTAATTATTTCTTTACAGAGAAAAATGGTATTCTTTACAGAATCCGTTTTGCATATACGATCTTACCTGAAAGATTCAAAGCTTTGGAACTAATTTCAAGAAGCTATGATACTCGGTGCTGAGAGGCAGTTGAATGATCATTGCCCTATTGGTTTTATTTTTAATATTATCTATATGGACTGATTAATTTTTTTCTTTTTCCTTCATCGTTAACATATGATAATAAAAGCAAAATTAAGAATCTTAAGAATAATCAAGATGTCATTCTTATGATTAGTTTTCGTTTTTTCTTGATTCTGATACATGAACTAGAAGTTGTGCAATCATCTTGGTTTTATTTATTTATTTATTATTTTATTTTTATCTATAATTTTTATTTTGGTCTTTCGGTTTCCACTAATTCGTGCAAATATTTTCTGATTGGTGCATATTATTTTATATTGGTGCAGTCTTTCTCAACTAGTTTGTCAATACACGTATTTGTCTGTTATATGTTTTTGGGTCCTTTTCTGGATTGTGTGAACTAGGTTTTCTTGGTTTTTATGTAGAGACCTACATCGACAACAAGTGCCCATTCACTGGTACTGTTTCAATAAGAGGTCATATATTAGTTGGAACATGTTATAGGCTAAAATGACACGGAAAATTATTATCTGTAGGGACTATCTCCATTTTTTCAAGAAATATCAGAGGTAGCTAGAGAACATTATAGTGAATTGCAATTATATTTCTATACAGTTCCATTTAAGTAGTAATTTTTGAATGTCTGCATACTTAACAGATATGAAAAGAGACATTTGAACATACCAACCCATATTTCACCCTGTTTCCATGCCAAAGAAGGGGATCATGTTATCATTGGGCAATGCAAGTAAATCTATTTATGGGAATATCCACTAAAACCTGTGACTCTTTTTTGTGTTTTTATTGGTTGTTAACATTTTATATGATTTGCTTGTATCAGGCCCTTGTCCAAGACTGTAAGGTTTAATGTTCTGAAGGTGATTCCTGCGGGTTCTAGCAGTGGTTCTGCAAAGAAAGCCTTCACTGCAATATGAATCCGTTTTTTTTTCTTCCATTAAGTTTGATAGAGTGGGCTTCGACAAAGTCGAGGGTTACTTACTATTTTATCATTTGGTCAAAATTAATTTTGTTAGTTTAATCCTTCTTTTGGTTACTGTGTTGAATTTTGAAAAAGATGTACGATGCATGTTTACTCTTTGGTAGTTGAAAGTCCACCGTTATTGGATACTTTTGTTTTGGTTTTAGCATCCAGTAAACCTTTGAAGGCATATTCTTCTATATATATATATATATATATATATTCCAATAGCCAAGTATGACGATGTCATATTTATTTTATTATATATGGCAAGGCGTTTCGCTTTTAATTATTTCTTTAGGAGGTGACATTCGTGTGCTTGAAGCTATTGACTTGGTGATAATAAATATTGCTATCAAATGATCAATACACCTAACTTTCTCAACATAACTTTGAATTTATGAAGGTGCCTAAGACAATCTAGTTAGGTGTGATGGTTGCCAAAAGTATTTCATGTGAAGATGTTGAAATTTAATTCACACAAGAGGTTTGTAATGTGCATGGATTTTAAACTATAGGAGCTGCAAAGAAGGATTCTCACTGAGTTTTTTGTACTAATCGAATATCAAGGGTTCTAGGCGTTGTGAATCCTCGTCATTATTTTGATGCTTATTCCATTTTCTATATCACTGGATGCAATTGTCTAGGCTTATTTTGGGGGCTTATGTGAAGTAAAGTTTACAGGCATTCAAGGGTCAAGGGTCCTTTCAAATTCTTTACTGGGCCACTTTAATACAATAATCTCTTATTCTCGGATGAAAAAAGAAACCATACAAGCAATTTTAGCGAATGCCCAAAAATTTTGAGATGATTGAAAGACGACTGAAAATAATGAAACAGTCAAGCCCTGCGATTTTACTATATTTAGCCAATGTGTGTTGACGAGGCATTGTGCAATTAAATCCAGTTAGTATCAGTATGCATGGCCATGTGAGAGAATCTTAGAAAGGGGATGGGGGGTTCTGATATCCAAATTTGATGTCTAATAATGTGTTAAATTAGATTATTTCTATAATTACCAAATTAAGATGATTGATATAATTGAATTATTAAAGCATCGAATATGTCTTATAAAGAAATTATTTCATATTGTTGTGTATAAAGAAACTTTTGTGATTGAAATTCTTTACTTTTATAGATTATTTTAGCTCGTGATTAATCAAAGGGCGAATCGTTTTGGATACTTGTGATGGAATCAAAATATGATTGTATAGTCATTATATTCTAGGCTATTTTGGTCAGAGGGAATTGTTTTGGTAATTTGTTATGGCATCATGTATATATATATTATATATGATAGTACTCTTTTATTCACTGTTTGCCTCTATACTTAATTATCGACCAGGGAATCATAATAAGTAGAGTTGATGCACTATATGTGCTGACAATAGATAAGTTCTATTGTCTGCTGGACTATGGTTTTGATAGTGAGTATTACAAACTAACACTTCATTTTACAAATTGTAATTCATTTCGCCGCACAATTAATGAAAAACTAGTAATTTGTTATGGCATCATGTATATATATTATATATGATAATACTCTTTTATTGAGTGTTTGCCTCGATACTTAATTATCGACCAGAGAATCATAATAAGTAGAGTTGATGCACTATATGTGCTAACAATAGATAAGTTCTGTTGTCTGCTGCACTATGGTCTAGATAGTGAGTATTACAAACTAACACTTCATTCTACAATCTGTAATTCATTTTGTCACACAATTAATGAAAAACTGGTAATTTTTTATGGCATCATGTATATATATTGTATATGATAATAATCTTTTATTGAGTGTTCGCCTCGATACTTAATTATCGACCTGGGAATCATAATAAGTAGAGCTGATGCACTATATGTGTTGACAATAGATAAGTTTTGTTGTTTGCTACACTATGTTCTAGATAGTGAGTATTAAAAACTAACACTGCATTCTACAAATTGTAATTCATTTTGTCACACAATTAATGAAAAACCAGACAATGCTCAAGTACCACAATTGAATATTCTAAATCAAGGAACAAGTTCCTCCATTTATAGGCTCGTGAAATAACAAGATGATGGATCTAACCTTGTTTCTTGTTACTCTTAATCAATTTAATGCATTTAAACAAGACAATCAAAATCAGTACAGGAAATATGAGTCTTCACTAGTGGCACATGTAGGTGCATGGTGAGATCTCAAATTTTTATCTCACATGTACTTCAAACAATTAATCATGAAATCTATAGCACAAATACAATTTGAGCTACGAAAGCATCGCTCGTAAAATAAAACTGGAAAGACTAAACTATTTAATAACTTAAACAAAGGGAAAACTTGCCTTGATGGCTTCGGTGGGCCCTTGCTGATCTACTAGGTAAGCTAAAGACTTACAACGCTAAGAAGTAAAATAACACATTGATCTTAACAATTGTTGTTCATATTATTAATGAAAAAAAGGATTACAATATCAACATTACACATCTCCATTTATAGGCTCATGAAATAACAAGATGGATCTGGCGTGTACTTCAAACAATTAATCATTAAATCTATAGCAAAAATACAATTTGAACTACGAAAGTATCACTCGTAAAATAAAACTGGAAAGACTAAACTATTTAATAACTTAAAAAAAGGGAAAACTTGCCTTGATGGCTTCGGTGGGCCCTTGCTGATCTATTAGGTAAGCTAAAGACTTACAACACAAAGCAGTAAAATAACACATTGATCTTAACAATTGCTATCATATTATTAATGAAAAAAAAGGATTACAATATCAGCGTTACAAATCTTCATTTATAGGCTCATGAAATAACAAGATGGATCTAACTCCGTTTCCTATTCCTCTTAATCAATTCAATGCATTTAAACAAGACAATCAAAATCAGTACAGGAAATATGAGTCTTCACTAGTGGCACATGTAGGTGAATGGTGAGATCTCAAATTTTTATCTCACATGTACTTCAAACAATTAATCATGAAATCTATAGCACAAATACAATTTGAGCTACGAAAGCATCGCTCGTAAAATAAAACTGGAAAGACTAAACTATTTAATAACTTAAACAAAGGGAAAACTTGCCTTGATGGCTTCGGTGGGCCCTTGCTGATCTACTAGGTAAGCTAAAGACTTACAGCGCTAAGAAGTAAAATAACACGTTGATCTTAACAATTGTTGTTCATATTATTAACGAAAAAAAGGATTACAATATCAACATTACACATCTCCATTTATAGGCTCATGAAATAACAAGATGGATCTGGCGTGTACTTCAAACAATTAATCATTAAATCTATAGCAAAAATACAATTTGAACTACGAAAGTATCACTCGTAAAATAAAACTGGAAAGACTAAACTATTTAATAACTTAAACAAAGGGAAAACTTGCCTTGATGGCTTCGGTGGGCCCTTGTTGATCTATTAGGTAAGCTAAAGACTTACAACACAAAGCAGTAAAATAACACATTGATCTTAACAATTGCTATCATATTATTAATGAAAAAAAAGGATTACAATATCAGCGTTACAAATCTTCATTTATAGGCTCATGAAATAACAAGATGGATCTAACTCCGTTTCCTGTTCCTCTTAATCAATTCAATGCATTTAAACAAGACAATCAAAATTAGTATAGGAAATATAAGTCTTCACTAGTGGCGCATGTAGGTGAATGGTGACATCTCAAATTTTATCTCACGTGTACATCAAACAATTAATCATTAAATCTATAGCACAAATACAATTTGAACTACGAAAGCATCACTCGTAAAATAAAACTGGAAAGGCTAAACTATTTAATAACTTAAACAAAGGGAAAACTTGCCTTGATGGCTTCGGTGGGCCCTTGCCGATCTACTAGGTAAGATAAAGACTTACGACGTTAAGAAGTAAAATAACACATTGATCTTAACAATTGTTGTTCATATTGTTAATGAAAAAAAGGATTACAATATCAACATTACAAATCTCAGAGTGCTTTGTTTCCAACCTAATCTCCCTTCTTGGATCTCTCTGAAGACTAAGAGATTAACTATTAACCATTCAAGAAAGATTTTGATTAACCTAATTGTTCGACATACCTCTATTTTATAAAGAAGAGGGTCATTACCATAATTTGTGTAATGAAATTGAAATTACATTTGTAACTTTTTCCTCATGACACAAAGTGCATGAGGAGGAAATGGATCTTGGGTAACCAAGTAAATGAGATGCCTTCAACAAATTCATTGGTTCCATAGTGGATTGTTTGCTAAAGCACTAAGTTTGAAGATGAAGTATGGTACTGGAATCAGACAATAGACAATGGAATACAGGTACCAGCATCGAACAAAGAATATGAGTACTAGAGTTAGAACGATAGAACAATTGGAGCAGTTGCTACCATAATCAAACTGTGGAGCAATTTAGTTACTAGAATCGAACAATGGAATGGTTGTGATGAGCGCATTAGCTAAAAGCTCGGGTAACGGGTCAAGTGTTGGATGAGTGCACGCGTGGTGAGAAATATCGTTGAGAACACAACTATTGCTCGAGTACTAGATAGGTGCGTTGGTGGTTGACGAGTGCAAGATTGTTGAATGAGTATTGGATAAAATACCGAATTGTTGAGCTTCCCAAGTACTGGAATGCTGAACTAGTTGAGTACCAAAATACTAAATTGATAGAGTATCGAAATGCTAAATGAATCTGGAAGAGTAGAAAATCCAGAGATCTATGAGAACCAATAAGAGAAATTAGAGTAAAAGATCAAATAATGATATTTTTACTATAATTTTCTTATAGTGCCGTTAATCAATGCCAACGGCATGTCCGTGTTTATTTCAAAATGATTTTATGTATCTAACATCATCTACAATATAATCTGAAAGATAACCCATTGATCATAACAAACCATAACAGCTAGATTCTTTTAATGTCTTAAAAAAAAAACCAATGGACGCAACTTTGTGAGAGAAAAATGGCATTGCCACAGTAATATAAATCATAGCAGAGATCTTCATTCATATATATAATTTAATTATATATTAATATATATATATATATAATATATATATATAACGAGTATGTACTATAGAGATTTATTTATCTCAATGATAACTTGAGATTCTTCCAGTTATGACAAAAGAGTAAAATATTTAAAATAGAACATGGACTATAGAAATTTATCTAAATGATAACTTGAGATTCTTGAGATTTTTATCCCACGCTGCATACGATTTCAATGTATGTAAATGAAAAATTAATAGATTAATTTAATCTTAATATTGACGGGTTTGATTACCTATTCTTCCCCACTCTATGCTATTCTTCCCCACCCTATGCCTTACGGCGTTTCCTTTGCAACATAAGGTGCAAATGCTAGTTAATTTTTTTCAAAAAATAGTTATGGGATTATGTGGTTTTTCTATGAAATAATTATGGGACTAAGTAGAGTATGTTTATGGTAATATTGAGTTTATGAAGATTTGACTGTGAAGTGTGATGTCCCAGCAAATGTAAATATTTATTTACCGCATTTAAAATAAATTGAACACTCATTAAGTTTATATAATTAGTTAATTTTGATTCAAATGCATGAAAAGTGGAATGCTAGAATAATGGCAGTAATTGTGTGATTAAAGCTAAATGAGAATGAATTGTCTAAAGGGTGACAATTTTATTTATCAAACAATTAGGTTGGGCAATTACCCAACTCTAACTATTTCCTTGAGAAATCTATTCCAAAGAAGGGATTAAGAGGATGGAGGCATATGAAATCTAGAGAGCAAAAAGAGGAATAGATTGAGGGACATAGGAAAAGAGATTAACTATGTTGGAAGGACAGACAATGACAAAGTAGCTATGTCTGGTTAATGCCAAATCGCTACTACAATTTAAGAAGGAAGTTCTGCTAAGTCTCATTACCAGATAGCTACTGCTACTATTGTTCAAGACGGATGTTTTTCAGTGGTTAAGACCAGATAGCTACTACTGTTCAAGACGAAGTTCTTAAGGAGGGTTTCTGGTTAAGACCACATCGCTACTACTTTTCAAGACAGAAGTTATTGAGGAAAAACGGTGTGAGACATAGCATGGGGGAGACTTAAACGCTATCTGGTTAAGACCAGATAGCTACTACTGTTCAAGACAGAAGTTCTTGAGGACGGTTTTTGGTTAAGACCAAATGGCTACTATTGTTCAAGACGGAAGTTCTTGAGGAGAAAACCGTGTGAGGGGTAGCTTGGAGAGGAGAAAACCATTTGAAGGGTAGCTTGGGGGCAGACTTAAGCGAAATAAAGCAGGTCTCACTGTTGGAAGGCAAAGCAAACAAAGAATTAACGTCCAGTTCAAGTGAGATATAAGTGAGGTAGATAAGTATAATTTGGAAATCCTAGCTATTTAGTCAAAAGATAGTCCATTTCAAGTGGGATATAAGCAAGGCAGATAAGTATAATATGGAAATCCTAACTATTTAGCCAAAATATTAATCTTCTAATTATCATGATGGATATATTTTTAAGTAATCTATTTACTATTAAATTATAGACCTAGTAGTCAAGAACATATTGTGTGAAGCTGTAGATATCAAATTATTTACTATTAATTCATAGAGACAGTAAAAAAGGTAAAAATGGAAAACCTATAGATAATTAAATTATTTACTATTAATTTATGGAGACAATAAATGAAGTAAAGATGGTGAACCTGTAAATAACGAAATTAATTACTGTTAATAACAATGGTGAACCTATAAATAAATGAAATTATCTAATGTTAAACTTTATTATGTACTATTAATTTATGGAGACATTAAATGAAGTAAAGATGGTGAACCTATAAATAACGAAATTAATTAGTGTTAATAACAATGATGAACCTGTAAATAAATGAAGACAGTTCACCTGTAAATTCACAGAGACAGTAAAGACAGTTCACCTATAAATAACGAAATTAATTATTGTTAATTCATAGAGACAGTAAATGAAGTAACAATGATGAACCTGTAAATAAATGAAATTATCTATTGTTATATTCATAGAGACAATAAATTAAGTACAATGGTGAACCTGTAAATAAATGAAATTATCTACTACTAAATTCATTGAGACAGTTCACCTATAAATAAACCTAACAGATGAACGGTCAGTGCTTAAGATTGTTAATATTGTTAAATCAAGCTTGGATTGTTAGTAAGTGAAATCATATTGGATTGTCAGTAAGTGAAATCATATTAGTGTTGTAGATGGTTTTTTTTTTATGGGCCTGCAGCCCTTCATAATGATCTTTAGTGGAAATCTCTATTTCAGAGGAGCCAATTTTGGGGTCTATAGCTACATTGATTTTTAATTTGTGAAGACTGCATTATATTTAGCAAAGCATTTGTGACTACTTGTGCCAATTTCATAGAGTTTGATCTGTATGGAAATAGATACAATTTGTAATGTCCAAACATCTTCATTCTAATGTTTTGAATACACTTCGTCAAAATGTTAACAGTTTTAAGGTGAACAAAAATCAAAGCACTCCAGGTTGGCCTAGCATAGTAGTTTTCTTTGTTTACATGTATTTCTACGATTTGGCAGACATTTATGTTGCATTGGTTGTGAATTGTTAATGGTTTCGAATGTGGATTAGGATTAAATAGCTCTTCGAGGAAATGTAATGGTATGTTGGATTGCATTTGAAATATTTGTTTGGTGAGGCTTAGTTTGATGTTGAATTTGTGTATCTTTGGATCTCAAAATCTGGAACTATCTTATGTTAGGTTTGTGTTATAAACAATGACTGGAAAACTTCATTCACCTCTTTTTGTGATTGCATTTGTCAATTTCATAGAGTTTTATCTGTATGGAAATAGACACAATTTGTATTTTCCAAACATCTTCATTCTATTGTTTTGAATACACTTCGTCAAACTGCTAACAGTTTTAAGGTGGTAGCGGATAAAAGATGAGAAACAACTTAATCACACATATGTTGGTAAAGGCCTAATACTAAGAAGGCAGGTAGAAGTGGATGATGTTCGTATGCTTTATCTTCATTTCTGCACAAAAAAATCATAAGATAATTGGGCTTTTCAGTTTAGTTTGATGAGGTAGTTTTATTGCTTTATAACTATTGTCAGAACTTTATTTGGAATTCTAAGAGAGATTGAGATGGACTATGTTTGGTGTTTTGATTTTAAATTGACATATTTGATGTGTACTAGCAAAGATCTATCTAAAGCCGGGGTATTCACTTTGAGGTTGTGTTGCAGGCTATCTGGTAATAATAATATTATTATTATTAGTATTATAATAATAATAATAGCATTGGAAAGGTGGGGGAGGAAGAAACTAATAATTTCAGAAATTTGGACCTTTTATCCTAGCTTTATTTTTTCTTCAAATCCAACTAATATTTTGTAGATCCAACGTATGGTGAACCAGCAGCTTGAAAGCCAATTGCAAGTCATTCAGCCAACAACGATCTATAAGCATGCCATAGTATTATGTCTCTGCATATTCACAATAGTGATTCGACTGTCATATTATTATTCCCCACTTGGACAGAGCGATGACACAAGGGGTTTCTACATGTTGACAAACCATGTAAATTGGATCTTATAAATTATAATTCTTGTTTTCTAGCCTTCTATTTCTGTAGATATCAATTGTGTAGTTGATGGCATACTTTTTATAAATAAATTTCCTTGGCTATTACGGTTCAATTAAGAGCCAATCTCTTGCAAAGTTCAGAGTTGAAGTCATCTGTAACTACCTTTGATTTAGGGAGTGATCTAGAAAAAACTTCAATGCCTAACAAGACTATGATAATCACAACCATAAACACAGCTTGGGCAGAAGAAAACAATGTACTAGATTTTAACATGCAGAGCCTTTGAATAGTTATTGAATCATGTTCTCCTCGTTGCCGTGGACTAGGTGTCATTTAATCGTTGCCAACATATTGATCACGCTGCTATATTTTGCTGAAAGAAATATCTAATTTCAATGAATCTGCCTCTGGATACCAAGACTGGCGTGAATGGTAAAAGTCAATGAATCTGCCTCTGTGTGCCACTAGAAGTTATTGGATGAAAATATATGTTTTAAAGGCAAGAAATGGAATGGTTTTTTTGTTATTTTGATTACCAAAAGAAATGGCTTAGTTAAGATAGCTTATAAATGGAGGCACAAGTTCTGAGGCTCTCATGGTGTTATTTCAATATATTGGCCCTGTTCAAGTTTTGAATGATTCAGAAATTAGCAGATCTGTTAGATAGTGGAGGAAGGAAATTTGCACTTCTTATAAATAAATTTCCATGGCTATTACAGTTCAATTAAGAGTCAATCTCTTGTAGAGTTTAGAGTTGAATTCATCTATAATTGCCTTTGATTTAAGGAGTAATCAAGGAAAAACTTCAATACCTAACAAGATTGCGATAATCACAACCATAAATGCAGCTTGGGCAGAAGAAAACAGTGTACTACATTTGTACATGCAGAGCCTTTGAATAGTTATTGAATCATGTTCTCCTCGTTGCAGTGGACCAGGGGTCATTTAATTGTTACCAACATATTCATCACACTGCTATATTTTGCTGAAATAAATATCTGATTTCAATGAATCTGCCTTTGCATACCAAGACTAGTGTGAATGGTAAAATTCAATGAATCTACCTTTGCATGCCACTTGAAGTTGTTGGATGAAAATATCTGTTTTAAAGGCAGGAAATGGAATGGTTTTTTTGTTATTTGGATTACCAAAAGAAATGGCTTAGTTAAGATATCTTATAAATGGAGGCACAAGTTCTGAGATTCTCATGGTGTTATTTCAATACATTGGCCCTGTTCAAGTTTTGAATGATTCAGAAATTAGCAGATATGTTAGATAGTGGAGGCAGGAAATTTACACTTCTTTTTTGTCAAACCTGGTAGCTGATAAAAGATGAGAAACAACTTAATCACACACCTGTTGGTAAAAGCCTAATACTAAGAAAGCAGGTAGAAGTGGATGATTAATAGTGTGTATAGGTTTAGCCAACAGTTTTATTGGTAACATGCTTAGTTTGAACTTTTGGTGATATTGTTTCATAACATAGGCTGACTACAGTTTGCTAAATTGTTACTGGAAATATATCTAAATCGGGATAAAATATAGGTGGCAATACCTAGTTGAATGGACAGTTCTAGTGTATTGGCCCTTTTGAGGATTATTACTTGACCAGTTTGTTGCCTTAGTCTGCTGAGTACATTTTTTTTTTTTTTGGTTGGTTGTTGTTGTAATTTGTAAATTCTATAGGTGATTTTCATTCACATGCTTATTGGAATAGGTGGCTTCTTGAATAGGGCAGTCATGTAGTTGAGTATGTGAGAGGGGTTTGTAGAACACATTATCTAATGAACTCTTATGTAGAGGAAAAAAGTCTCACTCATAGCCTACTCAGGGCTTCAGATGGGAATTTCTTTTATAGACTAATCAACTTACTAGAACTATTGCTGCACTTTGTTCATCCACAGAAGCCACTTGAAAATTCTTGAAAATAAACTCCCTGTAAGGGCCATTGTTAATAAAAATATTTGTAGTGGAGGCCCTCAGCCCAACAACCATTTTAGCCAGCCTTGGAAGGCAAATAGTTGAGTTCAGACATGATGAAAATTTAATTCCCTGTATACAAAAGCATCTATTAGGTGTTGATAATGGCTAGAAATATGAACTGAAGATGTATAAACCTCGTTCTATACAAAAATGAACAGAAGAGGCAGAGGCATAAGGTTCACCTCAAATTTTCTTGCAAGTTCAATCCACTGTAGGATGTGAAAGGAAGTGTCATAATGCTAAGAGCAAAAAAGAGGGGAAGGAATAAACTAATAATTTCAAAAATTTTAGCTTTCTATCCGTACCTTGATTTGTTCTAATAAAATAAATATTAATTGTTTGATGGCCTCCAGGGAGCTATCTGGTAATAATAATATTATTAT
>APFE031047713.1:16451-44336 GCA_000404065.3 Pinus taeda | reverse complement strand
AGAGTTGAATTTAAGCTTTTGTGATCCATATCAAGTTTAATGAGATGATTTTTCCACGGAAATCACATTATAGACTGACCAACTTGACTCGTCACTCGACGGAGGGAGAGGAAAAATTATTAATATTATGATTATTACCAAAATTATTGTTATAGTTATTACGAGCATTTGAATAAAAATAAAGTTTGTATTCAAAATTTTTAAAAAATTAATAAATTAGTTGTCCAATTATAATTAAAAATATATAAATGGTTAGTAAATCATCAAGGAAATTAGTAAGTTTTTTTCTTTGCTACCTCAAAATTGCTAATAGGAATACTAATTAAATGAATATGTAATTATGAAATAATTTTTTTAACTTGTGAACCACACTCGTTGGTTCAAAACCCCTCGACAAAAATACTATAATGTGATTTCCACCAAAAATCTTCTTATTATAAATAATAAAAGAGTGTTATATATACTACTTAGATCTTCTTGAAAAATACTATAATGTGATTTCCACCAGAAATCTTCTTATTATAAATAATTAAAAGAGTATTATATATACTACTTACATCTTCTTGAAAAATCACATAGATAACGTAGAGTTAATATACTTAATTAAAAATTATCAATAACAAAAAATTTATTTCAATATTTATCTAAATAATTTATATAAATATATATATTTTAATATAATTAAAGTAAAAATTTTATATATTTTTAATAGATTACAAATAAAAATTATTAAATTTTTATAATTATTAAGAATATAATAAAGGCAAAGAACATAGGCTAATCCATTTATATTTAACACGAATAAAAATTAAAAACAACTACATTTGAAAATATTTATTTTTTCAAAATATATTTATTAGAATTGAGATCAAAATGAATCATATATGGCAAGAGCTAACCAGTCTGCCATAGGGCATTAAATGACTGGTTCGCTGTATGCCCTTTATAACACACCCCTTTATTTTTCATTTATCTTGTTATGCTCAGGGGTGTTATAAAATTAAAGAGCATGCAGCTAACCATTCATTTAATGCCCTATGCTACTGTTGAGAGGGCATTCGGACCACCCAACCCGAAGCGCTTCCATTCTCTGGATCTGGCAGATTGTGTTTCAATGACCAGTGCCACGTCACAAAGAATTTACCCGCTGTCTGTTCCAATCCATTCATTCATCCTTCGTTTGAGCAATGAGTACAGATTCAAAACAATTGTCGTCATCGTTTTGTGGTATTAGCAGTGGTGTTGGGCAGAGCTCTCTGGCTAGGAAACTTCGAGTCGAAGATGGCCGGCAGCAAAGTTCAATTCGGCTTCCGACCACTCTTGATTCTTTGACCAAGGTTGGAGTAACAAGCTTCACAGGAACGCTTTGTCAAAACTTGCAGATTCGACCTAGAAAATGGATATCTTGTAAGCTGCTCAGTTAGTTGTCAGCGATGCGAATGTAACCTGTGCAGTGTTTAGTAATTAGCATGGGATAGTTTTATTTACCTTCATGGGATGTTGAGAATCGGTAAATATCCAACCCCTTTTACATTTGCAATGTATTGGTCAATTTATCATGATCTGTTGGTTATAATCCCAATCAGTAGTGTCGACTCACAGGTTCAAATCGACCGTTGAATCCAGTATTGTGACATTAAAATAACTGTGAAAAGATAACCCTTCATGGCCCTCGCCCTCTGCGTGCAAATTAGTGGAGTTGAATCAGTTTCGGTTCAAACCTCACTCCAACGGTATTCTAATGGGTTTCCTTAAAATAAGTTAATTATTTTCGCATGAGGAGTTGGCTAAACTTACAGAGTTAGTTCACTGATGAGTGATGAAATATTTGAGTGTTGAGTCAAGTTAACTTAAGTGATAGATTACTTTTAGTGTGTGGGTTGCATAAGATATTTTAGGCAAGCTGCTAGTTGGAAAAGGTTAAATATCATTCACTGGTTCTTCAAATATCCTTTACTGGGTTCACTGTAATCACCAAATTTTAGGCAAAGCTGCTAGTTGGAAAATGTCAAATATTCTTCACTAAAGTTCACTATAATCACCAAAATTTGTGTGATCCGCCAACTTGTATATTTTGAGTAAATTGTGTGTTACTTGTATATTTTGAGTAAATTGTGTGTTACTTGTATATTTTGAGTAAATTGTGTGTTTAACTTCTCTGTTTTTCCAACCAATTGATATTGAAACTAATCAAAGATCACAAGATCGAATACTTGCAATGTTACTTTAAAAAAACCGAAAAAAGAAGTCTATAATTTATTTTTTTCAAATTACTTTACAAATTTATGGATCTGTTAAAAACCACCCAAATTTGGCACCTTGTTAATACAAAAACCGCACAGTTTACTTGGTGTGCGCAATTTATTTAGTGTCGGGGTCGCGCAAGCTCTGCTTACAAAAAAGCAAAACCCGTGACGAATTAAAAACGAAAGTAAAATGTGGGTTTATTTCACGAGTTTCAAGCTTGAAAGACTTTGACGCTCATCATTAGAAACAAAAGTCAAATGTGGGTTTATTTCACGAGTTTCAAGCTTGAACGACTTTGAAGCTTCATCAAAGTCACGGTTATACCATTTTTTTTGAAGTGATAGCTTCATTATTAGAAACAAAATCACGAGTTTCAAGCTTGAACGACTTTGAAGCTTCATCAGAGTCACGGTTATACATTTTATTTTTAAGTGGCTCATTAGAGGGGGCGTGTTTTCACTCAAGTGGAGTGTTTCTTAAAGACAAAAAAAAGTCCCCGGGGTGTTGATTTGTTAATGTTTTTTTTTTTTAATAAGTTTAATATTAAAGTCTTTTTATATAAAATTTGATTTTTATAAAAGCTTTTATATTAAAGTTAGTTTATATATTAAAAAAATAATAAGGGTTTTAATTATAAAGAGTTCGTAAGTTTATAAAAAATTTACGGTTTTTGAAGAAAAATGGTTTTCTCAAATTTTTAACTCTAGTTCTTACACGGAAGAATTATGATGTGTGGGTCATTAAGATCGCGACCATTTTGCAGGCTCACGATGTTTGAGACTATGTCCAGCGTGAGTTTTCAGAACCTAAGGATGGAGCAGCAGAACGAGCTCTCAATAATATAGAGAGTGAACAATGGAAGAAAGACAAGAAAAAGAATGTGCGAGCATTGCAGCTTATCCAGCAGGGAGTGGATCGAGAAGTGTTCCAAAAGATTATGATCATGTCTTAAGAAAAATAGCATGGGATATTTTGGTTACAAACTATAAAGTTATGGCCAAAGTCAATATTGTTAGGTTGTAGAATACTAGGAGAGATTTTGAAAGTCTATAGATGAAGGAGACAGAGGACATCGATTCTTTCATGAATTGGGTCATAACTGTAGTAAAGCAGTTAAAAATTTGTGGTGATGAAATAAAAAATCAAACAGTGGTTGAGAAGGTCCTATCTTTGTCTACCAAATTTGATGTTGTGGTAATAGCCATAGAAGAAGCCAAGGATTTGGCATCATTAATAGTTGATGTGTTCACTTCTATCACATGAGGCAAGGATAGACACAAATAAGGATTAATCTTTAGAGACCACCTTCAAAAGTCAGGTTTCTATTTCAAGAGACAGAGGTCGAGGCAAAAGTAGATCGAAAGGCAGAGGACGAGGTGGAAGATATGGTGGTCAGAGAGATGGTCGAGAAGAGCATGGACATGAAAGTGGAAGCAACTACAAAAGCTTCAACAATAATCAAAGAGGTTACAAACTAAAGGTGGGATGTTATTATCGCAATAAATTTGGTCACTATGCTCATGATTGTAGGGAAGAAGATAGTTGATTAAGGGAACTAGAGAGCTAATGTCACTACAGAGAATACTAACTCCATGTTCCTAGATTTCCATACCATGCATGAACCTTTTGCTAGTGTGTGGCTGTTAGACAGTGGTTGTAGTAACCACATGAGAGGCAACAAGAATTTGGTTGCAAATTTCAATCAATCTGTGAAAACAGAGGTAAAGTTAGGCACTGCCAAGACTGTGGAAGTAGATGGAAAAGGAGTTGTCAACATTTTGACCAAGCAGGGGGAGTCGAAGGAAATCACAGAGGTATATTATGTTCCTAGTCTCAAACATAATTTGATAAGTGTTGGTCAATTGACATAAAAAAGATACAAAGTTATCTTTCAAGGTCAAGAATGTGTTATATATGACAAGCCACCAAGTAAGCAATTGATAGCAAAGGTGCAAATGATGAGGAACAAACTCTTTCCTCTAATTAGGAATTACAGTGATCTGGTCAGTTCTTTTACAGTTGCATGTTCTGATGATTATTGTTTATGGCACTTTCGATTTGGATACTTGCACTTTTTTGGGTTAAGATTGTTGTAGTAGAAACAGATGGTCAGAGGATTATCTCCCATCAAAGAACTAGCTAGTACTTGTGAGTGTTGCATCTTGGGAAAGAAACATCATGAAAATTTTCCAAAGGGATTTGCATATAGAGCAAAGCAACTTCTTGAGCTAATGCATACACACTTGTGTGAACCTATGAGGACATAGTCGATAGGTGGAAGTTGTTACTTCCTTAATTGCATTGATTATTATAGTAGAAAGACTTAGGTTTATTTTTTGAAGCAGAAGTCTAAAACTTTTGCAAAGTTCAAGGAATTCAAAGCCTTAGCAGAAAACCAAAGTGATCGATAGATCAAGGTATTGAGGTCAAATTGTGGTGGAGAATATGGCTCAAAGGCATTCCATGATTACTGCAAACAACATGGAATCAGAACACAATTTGCAACCAGGTACACACTGCAGTAGAATGGTGTAGCAGACAGAAAGAATATGACAATTATGAACATGGTAGGAAGCATGTTGAAAGGAAGAAACTTGTCAAGTATTGGGAAGAAGCAATTGCATGTGCTATTTATGTGATCAACAGATCTCCTACAAAGATTGTGATGAACAGAGTACCAAAACAAGCATGGTCAGGTATGTCTTGTAGTGTATCTCATCTCAAAATATTTGAATATCTAGCTTATGCACATGTGCCTAAAGAGCGAAGAGGAAAATTGGATGATAAAAGTGAAAAATGTATATTTACTGGTTATAGTGAGCAATCAAAATCTTGCAAATTGTATAACCCTGTCACCAAGAACACCATAATTAGTAGAGATGTTGTGTTCAAATAACAAGAGTCGTGGAATGGTAGTATAGAAAAAACTGTTGATGCACAAGTGCCACTTATGAAAGAAGATGATGTAGCAGAAAAATAGCAGCAAGAATGACACACCAACAAGGACTCCAAGACTTTCTGAGCAGCATGGATCTTCAAGTAGATCAACAGATCGAGATTCTCCCAACAAATAATCAGATGATGAATCAAGCAAGGGTAAGAGAAAGATGAGAATTATGAAAGATATTTATGATGATTTGGATGTTGTTTCAAATTTTGCGTTGTTGTCATTCCAACCTTCTTCGTTTGAAGAAGAAATTAGAGATGAAAATTGGGTGCAAGCCATGGATGAAAAATTTAAAGCTATTGAAAAGAATGAAACATGGGATTTGATTGATTTACCAATGGAAAAAAATCTCATTGGTGTAAAGTGGGTGTACAAGACAAAGTTGAATGAGAAAGGTGAAATTGTCAGATTTAAAGCTAGACTTGTAGCAAAAGCATTCTCGCATTAGCTAGGAATAGACTTTGGAGAAACGTTTTCTCCGGTAGCCAGATTGGATACCATAAGAGCAGTTCTAGCCACAACAACTCAGAGCAAGTGGAAAGTATATTAGATGAATGTGAAATGAGCCTTCTTCAATGGAATTCTAGAAGAAGAAATTTATGTGCAGTAGCCTCCAGGATCTGAAGTTGAAGGTAACAAAGAGAAAGTTTACAGGTTGAAGAAAGCACTCTATGGATTGAAGCAAGCACCTAGAGCTTGCTATAGCAAAATTGACAGCTACATGATTAAGAATGGATTTTGCAGAAGCAAGACTGAGCCTACCTTATACACAAAGATGAATGAGCATGGACATATTTCGATTGTTTTCTTATATGTTGATTGTTTTCCTTTGAGATAACTCTAGGTCAATTAGTTATGTCAAAGCATCTATAATGTTTTGTTGTTTTTAATTATTGGATGACCAATGAACAATTTATAGATAGGTGCTCTTAACTCAGATAGATTTCCAAGTAAAATAAAAGGTTGTTCTTTAATTGCACATAGTTAATTTGATTTTAGTGGGGCGAAAAGCATATAGAATTACAATTCATTGAATATTTAAACTGAATACTTAACAAACTATAAGAAGAATTTAAGAAAACTATGTTTTCTTAATCAACAAAATATAATTAAATAGTTACATATATATGATGTAATTTATAATTAAAGAGGAACTTACAATAACAAATAGTTCTATAAATTATTCTCTTTTTATAAACACAATTTCAAAGGGGATTCAAAATAAGGCTAAAACTCAGTCAGATTTTACCCAGATTACTGTAAAAGACTTAATTTATATGAAGAAAACATAATGAAAGGAGAAAGACTAGAATGTAAAGCAAAACCTAGTAAACCCTAATTAATAAGCTAATTCTACTTTTTCCAAAAACACTATGAAAACCATGAAAGAAATGCCATTACATACTCAAGGAAGTAAACAACATCTAACCATGCTATTTCTAGGAGTAAATAAGCAAAAAACATATTTTTGGATTTTTATGTGTTTTTATGTGAATTTAACATGCATCTAATTTATTGTGTGTGAGTGTGGCAGCGAACAAGTGGCGTTAGAGGGAGGTTTTGGAGATTGGGAGGAAGTAGGATGGTGTGGATGGGTCTTAGGAGGTCTTAGGTGGCCTTTTGGAGGCTTTTCCCACACTCAGCCTTCAAAAGAAAGCCTACAGGAAAAACTATAGGAGGAAAACAGGGAAACTACAAGAGGCCTATAGGAGGAGGCCGAGAGCAATTTCGTCATTTTAGAGTGTTAGAGTGGGTGGAAAAGATGGATGAAGGTTGGAATGAGGTGTTAGGGCACCTAAGGTCTACCATGAATCACCAGGAGAGAGAAAGATGATTGGATTTGCTCAAGGAAAGAGGAAGAAGTTCTATGAAAAATGAAGGAAACTAGGGCATAATTGAGGTGAGGTTTGGGAGACCTATAGGGCATGGATCAGATGGAGGGTGTGATTGTTGGTAATCTGGCCTATTGCTGGAAGAGATCCACTCTGTAGGAACTGACAATCAACCAAGAAAATCAAGCAACCAATGAAATGAGTGCATCCTCGGAAAAACAGAGTTTTGCATTAAAATGGCCTAAACTATGATGTATAGAAGGAAATGTTGGGAAATGTTGTAAGAAAGGAAAGCATGAAAAAGGAATACTGAAAATCAGGAAATGAACATGATAAAGAAGATCTAAAGAAAGTAAAACTAGACTATCAACCTACTAGAGAGCTGCAGACTCTAGAAGTCCTAGGAATGAGAAAAATCTGTGTTTTTGGGGCAGCAAGAGATTCTTTGCCTCAAATCATGGTCCCAGAGGGAGGAAGAGATCCAAGGAACTGTTGCTAGCCTTTTGAGACTTCTACAATCACTGCTTAACCTGCTATAGAAAACACAAATGGAAGCAAGCTACTACATCATCAAAAGCAACCTATTCTTAACCATAAGAGAAATACATCTAACAAAACTAATCTACAAACTGAAGTAAAGCATACAAATACAAGTAAAGAGAAGCTTGGCTGCTTGGTTTGGGTGCTAAATCAAGAGCTTCGATCCTCTGAGGTAACTCAGTGCTAACTCAAAAATGATTCCATCTTTATTATCAAGAAATAGCAAGATTACATCTAAGGCCCCGGGCCTCAGATGTCCCCCGTGAGGCCCTAGGCCTCTCTACTTATACATCTGAAGCTACCAACAACTTCCTTAACTAAGAGAGGCTTGGCTTCCAAAACTCGAGATAACTATCAATCATCTTCCACTTGCTCGGCTACCTTCTAGTGCATGATTCGGCTGCTTGTACTCTGAGCTGAATGAAGGGGAATTCGAAGTGAGGAGTAATAAATGAGGGGGATTCCCTCCTATAAGTCCTCTCCTCTGTCTACTTTTTTTTCTTGTGAAAACTATCCTCAAATTTTAAGCTTACTATTTTATGATAGTTTTATGTAATCTTGCTATTTTTTGATAATGAAGATGGAATCTTTTTTGAGCTAGCACTGAGTTACCTCAATTTATTGTGTAACTCAAGAGGCCTACAGGAGGAGGCCAAGAGAAATTTTCATTGTTTTAAGGGTGTGAGAGTGGGTGGAAAAGGTGGATGAAAGTTGGAATGAGGTTTTAGGGCGCCTAAGGTCTACCACGAATCACCAAGTGAGAGAAATATGATTGGGTTTTCTAAAGGAGAGAGGAAGAAGTTCTATGAAAAATAAAGGAAACTAGGGCATAATTGAGGTGAGGTTTGGGAGACCTATAGGGCATGGATCAGATGGAGGGTATGATTACTGATAAGCTGGCCTACTATTGGAAGAGATCTGCTGCATAAAAACTAACAGTCAACCAAGAAAATCAAGCAACCAATGAAATGAGTGAATCCTAGGAAAAACAGATTTTTGCATTAAAATGGCCTAAACTATGATGTACAAAAGGAAATGTTGGGAAATGTTGTAAGAAAGGAAAGCATGCAAAAGGACTATTGCAAATCAGGAAGTGAACATGATAAAGAAGATCTAATGAAAAGAAAAACTGGACTATCAACCTACTAGAGAGCTACAAACACTAGAAGTCCTAGGAATGAGGAAAATCTGTGTTTTTGGGGCAAGAAGAGAGTCTTTGCCTCAAATAATGGTCCCAGATGGAGGAAGAGAGGCCAAGGCATTGTTTCTAGCCTTTTTAATCTTCTTTGGTCACTTCTTAACCTGCTACAGAAAGCAAAAATGGAAGCAAGCTACTAAATCATCAAAAGCAACCTATTCTTAACGATAAGAGAAATACATCTAATAACAAACTAATCTACAAATTGAAGTAAAGCATACAAATACAAGTAAAGAGAAGCTTGGATGCTTGGGTTGGGCCCTAACCCAAGAGCTTTAGCCCTATGAGGTAACTCAGTGCTAGCTCAAAAAGGATTCCATCTTCATTATCAAAAAATAGCAAGATTACATAAAACTGTCATAAAATAATAAGCTCCAAATTTGAGCAAAGTTTACACAAGAAAAAAAAGTTGACCCTAGTGAGGCCCTTGGCCTCTCTACTTATAATATGAAGCTACCAATAGATTCCTTAAAATTAGGGAGGCTTGGCTTCCAAAACTTGAGATAACTATTAATCATCTTCCACTTGCTCAATTGCCTTCCAGTGCATGATTCAGTTGCTTGTACTCTGAGCTAAATGAAGGAGAATTCAAAGTGAGGAGCAATAAATGAGAGGGATTCCCTCCTATAAGTCCTCTCCTCTGTCTACTTCAAGTTGTTGCTGCAATTTGACCACTAGATCCTTGACTTTGACCTCGAAATCCATCAACAATCTGCATTAAATACATGTTAGACCACATGGCATAATAACTAACTCAACTCACCCTATAAGCATAAATATAATCAAAAAATCATACAATAAGCTAAGAGAATGGTTGATTTGACTATGTTAGGAGGTAAAATGAGCCCATATAATTACCCATTTATGAGGCTCATCATCACCCCCTATTAAAGGTGTTTCTCATCCTTTGAGCAACCTAGTCAATCTCTTCGTCTTTCATGGCACTGGTGGCCTCCCTAGCAATTTTCATTGTTTTAAGGGTGTGAGAGTGGGTGGAAAAGGTGGATGGAGGTTGGAATGAGGTGTTAGGGCATCTAAGGTCTACCATGAATCACCAGGAGAGAGAAAGATGATTGTGTTTGCTCAAGGAGAGAGGAAGAAGTTCTATGAAAAATGAAGGAAATTAGGGCAGAATTGAGGTGAGGTTTGGGAGACCTATAAGGCATGGATCATATGGAGGGTGTGATTTCTGGTAATATGTCCTACTATTGGAAGAGATCTGCTACATAGAAACTAACAGTCAACCAAGAAAATCAAGCAACTAATGAAATGAGTGCAACCTAGGAAAAACAAAGTTTTGCATTAAAATGGCCTAAACTATGATGTATAGAAAGAAATGCTCGGAAATGCTGTAAGAAAGTAAAGCATGCAAAAGGACTATTGCAAATAAGGAAGTGAACATGATAAAGAAGATCTAAAGCAAAGCAGAACTGGACTATCAACCTACTAGAGAGCTGCAAACACTAGAAGTCCTAAGAATGAGGAAAATCTGTGTTTTTGGGGTAGCAAGAGATTCTTTGCCTCAAATCATGGTCCCAGAGGGAGGAAGAGAGGCCAAGGAACTATTGCTAGCCTTTTGAATCTTCTCTGATCATTGCTTAACCTGCTACAAAAATCACAAATGGAAGAAAGCTACTAAATCATCAAAAGAAACCTATTCTTAACCATCAGAGAAATACATCTAATAGCAAACTAATCTACAAACTGAATTAAACCATACAACTACAAGTAAAGAGAAGCTTGGCGACTTGGGTTGGGCCCTAACTCAAGAGCTTTACCCCTCTGAATAACATGAAATAGAACTCACTGAGAAACAAACCATATGAGATAAATCTAAAATCCTTTATTATTCCAAAAACAATTCTCCAACTTAGTATAAATTGGCTTGATAACTTGTTCAAGAGTTCAACCAATAATAACTCAAAGGAGTTATTTATACAAAATTTGAAAAATATCTATGATCTATTGGAACAACATACCAAAAGAGGACAATATTGTAGGAACCAGGAAACTGTTGCAGAGGTGGATCTATCTTTTGGGAATCTATTGATGATCTGGCCTAAAAAAGTTGATAAGCTATCATAATGTTAGGATCAAAAATTACTCAATTGTTTCACACAGTTGATCCCATCTTTTTTCACTTGGGAATTCCAAATTTACCATCTTTCTAAATATTTCATCCACTTCTCTGTACCTCTCGAAAGTTGGCTTGTTAAGGAACATATTTCTAATTTCATGCTTGATGGTCAAATCAAACTCTAAGGCTTCCAGAAAGGTCTTCCGTGTTATCTATCCTTTGGTTCCTGCAAAGTTGGCTTTGCCCATTGCAATAGTATATAATTTCTTGCAATAATCTTGTAATTTTATCAACTTATCATTTAGAACTTCCAATCCTGGTAGTCCTTTTTGATTTAAAATATTAAATATTGAATGAAACTTTTGGACAACAATATCCAAGGTTTAACAATTTGTTTCTAGCTAGTTAATCAAATTCTTGTTTTGTAAGACCTTCTTAATCTCTAAGATGGTAGTTGTTTTGTCAGAAATATTTATTTCTTCCAATTCTTCTATGATTTTTGAATTTAACACGTTTATCATATCTGTGGCTATTGTTGCCTTGGTCTTCAAAGTTGCTTTATGTTCTTCTATTACTGCTATGCATTTGGTAATGAGTTCTTGTTGTTCAAAAATGATTTGCATGGATGGCCATACATCTGTCATAGATTGGCTGATGTGTGTCCAAATATTTTCCTTGGCTTCCACCAAAGTTTCAACCATTACAGACTCACTTTCTAACTTTTGGATCTTAAGTTCCAATCTGTGGGACTTCTGCATCTCCTCCACATACAAAGTATCATACTTGACTTTATGCTATTCTAAATTTTGGAATTTCTATAGTAACTTCTCATTTTCATGTTTTTGTGTGGCCAATTCTTGTGATAATCTTGTTGGATCAATTGTTGTTAATGTAGACTCAATAATTGTTGATGATGAACTAGGTTAAGTGCCTAAAACCTCTATTGGGAATGTTGTGACTAGAACAATAGCAAGTTTTGCTACTTATTTCTCCTTTAGTAACTATTCAACCTGCTCTTCCATTTTCTTTAGCTGTATATTTTTCTCAATTATAAGCTTGAGCATGTCCTCCTTTTGTTGTTAATTTTATTCTATGTCCTTTGTTAGAGGGTCTTCTATAGAGGGCAACTTCAATTGTTTTTTTAATGCATCAATGTTTGCATCTTATTTTTGACGAGTAACTCTACAACTTTGACATCTTCAACGTCATATCCTACTTTAATAACTAAGTCCTCCAGTGCCTTTATTTTGTTATCTTTGGCCAATGAAGAAATATTTTCTATCTTGAGCTCAAGTTGAACATTAGATAGGGCAGTCCTAAGTTTGGAAAGGAACATAGTTGTAGTTGTCATGGTGGAAAGAAACATCTCACCAAATTGTCTGTGCATATCCATTTAGTCAATGGGATGGATTTGACTGGCATCAAATGAAAATATAGTCTTTTTAAAATGTGAAAGGTTTTTAGCTGTCCTACTCATCACTCTATATACCGGTTTGTTTAACTTCCATTCCAAGTGTATACTGTTTTCATTCTTCAGCTTAGGGCCCGAGTTGAAGGCTATAATGCTGCAGTTTGATTTTAGTTTTGGTCTGGTTTGTTAGAGTCAGGTCTGTCAGTCAATTTCAGTCTTGAAAATGGGTCAATGTTGAGTCACATTCAGTTCTGAAATTGAGTCTTTAAATCAAGAGTTCAGTTTTGTTTTGTCGAAGTTATTGACTCCATAGCCCAATGGACGAAGGCACTGTCAACTTTCCTAGAGATCTGTAGTTCTTGGCACCTCCACGGAGCTACCATCCCCATTGGATCCAATGTTAGTGTCGGTATCTTCATCCCTCCGTCAGAGATCAAACCCTCTTGTTGCATTTCATATTTAGGTGTCCTGCCCAGTCATTTGCATTTCGTTAGGCGCATGGATCATCTGACGATAGTGGTTTCTCCTACATCTTCCCTCATGTCATTTACCTGCTGGTTCATGTTTGGTCATTAAAAAGCATATACAGTCACCTTTTTTATCTTTAAGATTGCAAAGGTCCATTTAGGGTTTCATTGCCTTTTAGGTTTAGGGTTTCATTAGGGTTTCATCAACAAATGTTTCAAAGCATCCAATAACCACCAGCAGGCACATGAGGAGGTTCCAACATCAATAAATTTGTCATCAAATACTCAGAAATATGTCCTTCCTCAAAACGAAAAATAGAGTATTTTTGCCTTAATTGTATAAATTTATGTAGTTTGATTTCCCCCATATGTAAATGCTTCCCCTGTAACCGTGGTTTCTTTCCTTAGCCCTAGTAGCTCCAATCACCTACAAAACAAGCAAAGCATAGGTCATTTGGTTCATCACAAAGCTAAAAACAAGTGAAAAGTCCAAAAACAGAGTTCAAAAATAAAGTAAAAATCAAAAACATTATGAAAGTCGGTTTCATGAGCCAAAAATTTAAAAGCTCTTTGTTTATAAGCTATTTCTTCATTTAAAAAGTTCATTTGCAAAATAGAATCAAGGCAAAGTAATTTTGGTGAGCAAGTGAGAAAGTTGGGTGAAAATCACTCCAAGTCACTGGGCAGGAGGCACGGCACATATAGCCGATGCGGCGCACTGGGCATCAAACTCCAGTTCATTTTTACACAGGTGCGGTGCATATAATGGGTGTGGCACATTGGGTATGTCGCGTGGCGCACACAACCAGGAAGCCCAAAAATTTCCAAACTTGCTCCAAAATCGCCCAAAACGCATGGATTTCCATCATACAAGTAGGTTGAGTTTCTCTCATAGTTTTCCATCCAATATTGCTAGTTGTTTCATGATGGTTGATGTATGGTGAAGTGTTTAAAAGAAATGAAACCCTACCAAAGAAAATTGCTACCAAAGGATTTTGTATTGACTGTTTTTCTACCAAGTTCATTCTTCAAATTCCTCAATCACTCCCATACCCCATTTCTCCATTCATTTCCTTATTCCCTAAATTAACCAATACCCTATCCCAAGTTCCCTTTCCCAAAATCCCAAATGCAAATTTTCAAACTCTAACCCTTACTAAAAATTCCTAAATCATACCCCAAGTCCCCATTTTCCTAACTAAAACCTACCCCAATAGTCCCTAAATCACTCATTAGTTTTCCTCCCCATACAGTCCTTTATATCACCCTTCCCTTGTTAGAAAAAACTCAAACACCTCATCAATAAAGTTCAGCACATCACAATTCACCTATTTTTCATCAAGGCAGTTCCAAAACAGTTCATTTACTAGCAGTGATGGCATCTGATCCTTCATATGATTATGAAGAGGAGACTCATAGTGAGTCACCCACAGAGGTACATGCACCCAGGAGGCCTCATCGAGGTGGCAAGCATATTTGAGAAGAACCAACCACTCTTGTTGAGTTACTGGCCTGCCCACTTGCCATATCTTGTTTCCAACACCAGTCTTGCTATGAATTTTGTGAGAAGGTTGCTAGCATTCAGTTTCACCATGAGTTGGCCTGCTTATTTGTGCTGCATCTACATGATGGTTAAGCCACTCTAGCTGGTGTCACTTTCACATTAACACCAGAATCCATTTCACTACCAACCGGTATTCCCAACATTGGAGACCAATGGAACAAGAGACAGCAAATTGACTGGCAGTATTATGAACCATACATTAAGCCCGAATTTTTGAGACAGCTCAAGAGAGTTTTTCCTTTTCGGTACCTCAGAGATGAGTATTCTCCTTTAATGAAACTGATCATGAAGTATTTCAGCTGTGAGGGCCAGTCCTCCCATTTGTATGCATATCATATCAGGCTGCTGATGCATTTTACCTGGGTACGGATGATGAACATCCCTTACTTCATGTGCCGAAATATTGAAAGGATGACCACTCTAGTGCAGCACAAAACTCCTCAGCATCAGTTCAACAGTATTTACCATTTTTCTCTCACAAAATTATGGTCATCCACCAGCTTGGCTTACAGGGTATCACTTGGGAGGATTTCATCTCTTGTGATTTTTTCACAGCTCCTCAAGGACCTTCAGAGGCTTTGCATGAGGTAGGTGGACCTTCTTATCAGCATGAGGGTCATGAGACACAGGTCGCCAATATGTTGGTGTTTATCACTTATCAGAAGGGAAGTAGGCAGTTATTCACAGCAGCAAAGCGAGTATTATCTCCACCTGGGGTGGAAGGGGTCTCGCTTCCGTCATCAGCACCACAGGTTCAAGACAAAGGCAAGAGACCAACGCAGGATGAGGGGCCTTCAGGTGAGCCGGAATTTATTCTTATTGAGGATGATGATATAGATGTGGGCCCGCAAAGCACAAATCTCAAAGAGATCATCCAAGAGCAGTAGACAGACATCAAGGCCTTGTCCCTCAACTTGGAAAGGGATAAGTGGATTATAAAATACTTAGAGAAAAGGAATAAGCAACTTGAAGATCAGCAGGTGATCATGGAGTTACAAAACATTCGGGAGAATCGCCAAGCTGCCCAAAGGAGGAGGGTGGAGTTCACTTCACCCAAGCGGGAGATCAATGCCGATCGAGAGTCTTGGCTCGAGAGAGTCAATATCCACTTAGAGAGATTGTTGGAGAAGGCCAACAAGGAGAAAAAATTGCTAAGACACATGACTTTCCATTACATGGCGAGGAACAAGGTTTGCAAGGCAGAAATAAGGAGACAAAATTGAAGAAGGCTTCAAAGAGGTAAAAGGAGCATGATCAACTTCGGATTTTGGCTAAGGCTTCCTTGGCCCAACATAGCTCTTGATAGAGAAGACTCAGCCCAAATTTCAAAAATTTGGAGCACTGTTTGCATTTTGGAATTTTTTTGGCACAAAAATAGGAAATTCTGCCCTATGCACCACGCCACGTGGCGCTCGCTTTTGCTAGGGGGCTCCAAATCACAAAAAATCATCATTTTTGGATTTTTCATGGAAAATTGTGTTTTCCTACCTATGTCCATGAAGTTTGGGCAGGTTTTTAACCCTCAAAAAGGTCAAAAACACTCAAATAATGACCTAACTACCCCTATTTTGACACACAGGAAGCAGTCTTGGGAGATTTGATTTTTGATAGGGAAAATGAATGCCAGATTAAAAAATTCCACTTGGGTTGGAAATTAGACAGGCAAACCTTTCCAGCAAGCATACTTGGAGCTGATTTGGACATCGGGAAGCCCTCCAAAAGTGGGTCTAAACAGGCGCAGCGCATAGAGGAAAAATTTCCTGTTTGACCAAGTATTGCTCTGTTTTTCGCCCAGTTTTGGCCAATTTCACTTTTTCACTTTCTAAATGTCAAATTGTGATGTAATTTCATGTACATTGATGGATCATGATGTTAATATGTCAAATTTCCACTTGGTTAGGCAGATTCATCCGTCAAAAAGATGTTTGAAACTGAATGGATCAGTTCCCCTGTTTCTAGAGGCATGCTGTTTCATTGCTTGATTTCTAGTTCCTAGCTTAGAATCAGTTGGATCAGCACCTAAACATGTGATCTCAACCTATAGAGGCAAGGATGAGCTATTCTTTGTCTATATTATGTGTTTTTCAGTCATTAGCATGGTTGGACTCTTGAAAAAGCAAGGAGCTTCATTGTACACTCATATCAGTATTTTGGCTAAGGAATTGAGACCACGGTTTGCAGTACTCTTTGGGATCCCTATGGAGTTTTTTTTGGTACATTGCTTTCTTATGTCTTTGTGAATTTATTCATGTGTTATGTATATCATTTCTCTTTTACTTCTTCTGAGCTAAATCAAACAAGAGTGTAAGTAGAATACATTGAAATTGCAGTGCTCTACTAGAAGTTTGCTTTAGTTTTTGATGTTTGCCACTGTTTGGAGAGGATCCATGGCTTCACTTTCCCCCTTCAACTCCTGCTTTGTCTGATCTATCCATCTCACTTGATTTAGAGTGCCAAATATAATTGCCTACCTTGCCCCAATGAGACCCCTGCAAGACTGAACCTCATTCCCTGCACCCAAAATCTACTTTCCTTAGAGCCCACAAACACAACATTTTATTCAATCAAACTCCCTTACATTTATACCTAGCCTAACATCAACAATCCAATCAGTCATCTCAAGCCTTTATTGATCATAATTAGCTGAGATTGACCCGGAGAGAGCCCTCTCCTGACCTGGTAGGGCTAGCTACCAAGCTAAGTGTGGTTTGATGTTGGCCCGAGATCCTACCTTTTCAGCCTGAGTTAAATCTAGGCTCTAACAAGGTCAACATGTTTTCATGTATCTGTTGTATTCATTTGGAAGACTATTCTTTGAACGCTTGTAATGCATGTTTGTTTAAATTTTACTAGGACAGTTGAACTACTTCGGTTATTCTAGTGCATATATTTTTGAAGATGTGTTACAATGGTTTCTATTGTTGTCTTGTCCATTTGGACTATTCCGCAAGACACTAGATAGATTCATTTTTGTATATTTGTTATAACGACTATTACATCTGTGTGGACTACTCCATTGGGTGTTGTATGTGTTATTCATTTACCTTAGTGTTTGTGACTGTCACATCCGTGTGGACTAATTCATTGGAGGTAGATCTTGTTGTGTTGTCTGTGTCTCTACCTGAGTTGGGACTACTGCCTGTCAACCAGAGACTCACTTTCACCCTCCCCCTCTGTAGAGAAGGAAATTAGACACAAGTTACGCTAAACACTCACCTGGAACACAAACCTCGTTGTTTGAAGACTAATTATACCACTCACATGTGCTGACAAGTAAGTGCCAATGTATATCTTTAAGATAATGGAAACTCGGCCATCATACCGGATGGGACTCCTAAACCAAATGGTGTGAGGTCTAGTTGGGACTTCATATTGGGCAGATCCCCTAAACGTTAGCGGATCCATCACTGTCAACGCATTCATTCGTTTTAATTTGGACCATGTCACTAACTCCATGCTTACACTTACAATTTCCTATTCCATGTTTTTCGTTTGTCATTGTGTATTTAAAATGAATGATATGATTAATCTTCTTTATTTGAATAAATTGTATTACTGTCTAGTTGACTACACCAAATATAGTTTTCTTCTAGTACTTCTAGTCTTCATTTTAGAGAATTAAAAGAAATAGTTCAGAAAGAATCTAATGTTGCTTATGAAACAGTCATGACCCGTAACCCTGTTCTATCTGATTTTAAGGGTATTTTTTTTATCTGATTTTATAAAGAAATATTTTGACTTGGTTACACCGTAAACCCTTAGAGCCATTCATAGAGTTATAACAGTTTCCAACTTATACTGAATTTGTTACTTTTCACTACTTCATGAATTACACAGAAATATTGTTCCCTTTACATTGCTAATCCACACTCAACCAAATATTACAAGGTTAAGCTTGTAGTTTTTCATATCAAGGCATTCCACAATTACCTATCTTTTTATTATTCATAAAGCCCATTAACAAGGCTATTAAACAATCTAGAAGTTCACATATTGCATTCATACTAAACTTATAAATTTAAAGACAGATACTTATCTGTTATCTGCACCAACCAATATAGAACTCTAGCTCCACCTTGTAGGAATAATGTCAGTTTACCTCCCAACCACGACCATGTTATCTTCACATGTAGGGAAGTCTATAACTTTCAACTAACTTCGCTATGAGTATCTTGTCCTAACTAGACTTAGTCCATTTTTAGCCTATGTGAATCTATCTGACTTTTCAGCACGAACCACTTTTTTTCTTTCTTACAGTTCTCTCCTCCTTCTTATTACCTCAGGTGCCTCATACCCTTTTCATTTTACCTTTTGAGGATTAATTATGAAAAAGAATTTATGGGCAAAATTTTGACCATAACTGTGAACTGAACCTCACATGTGAGATATACTACAATTCCGAGGTGTTCTAATTTTCACATTATTAAAATAAATAAAAAAATTTAATTGTCACCCAACCTTTCCTAGGTCTAACAATAGTATCATGTTTTATTTTGATTGTAGTAATTGATATTTACAAGGTTAACTGGGATATCAGAAGTAATTTAAATTTAAAATTTCTTATATTTTCGCTTTCCATAACTATGAGAATGTGTACTTTATTTTATTTCTATGGAAATGTGTAATTTATTTTAATTCTAATATGGAGTTGATATATATGATTTTAAAAATATCAATAGCAAAAAATTTAACTTAGGTTATAAATAAAATATTACAAGATTTTAACATCAAACATATATAGAAAGATTGATAAAATTCTTATTCAATTCATAACTTCTTTCTAATTCAATGTAGGAGGGATATTTGTAATTCCTTGAATGTCTAATATAAATTTGATATGTAATATTTTAGAAAATGTTAATAATACAAATAATTAAATGTATACATAGAGGAAAAATATGAGGGGGAACGTTTTAACCTTTTAATGTGGAGAATTGTGAATTAGGTGTTCTGATTTTCACATTATTAAAATAAAATAAAATATTTTAACTGTCACCCAACCTTTCCTAGGTCTAACAATAGTATCATCTTTTATTTTGACTATAGTAATTGATATTTACAACGTTAACTCGGGATATCAGAAATAATTTAAATTTAAAATTTCTTATATTTTCACTTTCCATAACTATGAGAATGTGTAATTTATTTTATTTTTATGGAAATGTGTAATTTATTTTATTTCTAATATGGAGTTGATATATATGATTTTAAAAATATCAATAGCAAAAAAATTTAACTTAGGTTATAAATAAATTGTTACAAGATTTTAACATCAAACATATATAGAAAGACTGAGAAAATTCTTATTCAATTCATAACTTCTTTCTAATTCAATGTAGGAGGGATATTTGTAATTCCTTGAATGTCTAATATAGATTTGATATGTAATATTTTAGAAAATGTTAATAATAAAAATAATTAAATGTATACATAGAGGAAAAATATGAGGGGGAACATTTTAACCTTTTAATATGGAGAATTGTGAATTATAAATACAATATTTCAATGTCAAGTACATATATATTATACTAGATCCATCTTAATTTGGGATCTACTAAGCCCTAAAGAAATCAAATCTATCCATCTTAACTTTGGATCTACCAAGCCCCTAGAGAGATCAAAACTCTTTTCACTATAAAGAATGTTTGCATATATGATCCCTTTGGTGCTTGGTAAATCCATAGTTGAAATGGATCTAAACTGATATAAATTAAATTTATATTTTTTTACTAGTGTATTTATAAATATAATGAATTGTAATTTTATTTTTAATTCTCATAGTATATATATAATAGTTATGATATATTAAAATTAATTTATTGTTAATAAAAAATTAAATATATTATTTTTAAATTATTATAAAAATATATTTTAAAAGTATCTATATATATATGAATTAATTTTGAAGTGCTTGTTTTATAAGGTTGTCCACAATTAAAAAAATCTGACCATAATAAAAGCTGGTATAATCTAAACCACTTTCTATTTTGGTTAACTTTTTTTAAACAACATACAAAATTGTATTAACAAATTAAAACAACATTTAAACTATGACGATTTTAATTTGTATTTAAAAAGTTAATTATTTTTAAAATATTAAACCATAATAATAGTTCAAAGTTATTTTAAGTTTTTCTTTAGGTAAGGCGAACAATGGAGAATTAACATCTTAAGAGTATTTAAAGAATATTCATAATATAATATGCACATAGGAAAGTTCATATTGATTTCAAAATTAGTTATAAGTTTCTTCAAAAATTGTTATGAAAATCTTAATTAAAATAAAATAATTGATATTATTTTTTCTCCTTCCCTATCTCTTTTTTCTGTAAAGTTTAATGAGAATCAATAAATGTAATAGGTATTGCAACTTCCATAGACAACTATTCCACTTAAAAAAGTCTCCTGTTCACGATGTCTTAAAATGGATTCGTAATTTAATTAAATATAACTATTTGACTGTTAAAATGGATTCATGAGTTAATTATGAATATTTGGCTCGGTTTTTCTAGTTGCTCTCCAGGCCCAAACACTAATTTTCATAGGACGTTGGCACAAGGAATGCCCAGCAGGGGAGTGATTACGATGTGAGCGTACACATTATCGTTCATCAGTCCGGCAATGGACGAATATGAGAATCCTGCAATTTACACTCATGATTAATAACGTGAATCTATTGCCAATGAATGTAAGAAAGGGGCAACAATATACCATAAGTGAGTTTCCTTTCCTAGGCAAATTTGGTTCCAAGTTAGTGGCTTGTTACAAGTAGACATATGCATCTGCTATGGGGAGAAAGAAATTTGAGAACAACACATAGTGCACCGAGATTTCACACAAAAGTTATTGATATATTATTCACCAAACTACACAATTACATCAACTATATAGAGTGCTTACGAGATGTATCAATTTCTAAACTAAGAGGTGCATTGTTGAGAAAATAACTTAACAAACAAACCAAATCTTACTTATTTGGTAATGTAAATATTATTTGTAAGTTCTCCCTTAACACTTACATCATTACGTAAATCACACATTATAATATAGAGAACAACATAACTGATCTTTTTCTAATTGTTCTTCATCAACACTCCTATCCACTATGGAATTTTGCAAACATCTCTCTTTCTTCACCACCACATGTTCGAGCTATCACTTCACATCCATTTAAAACATAACTGTGTCTGACCATCATTGACGAACTTTGCAAGATCAACAATATTTAAATCTCGGCTCGTCGGAACTTCCACGATAAAAGTTGCCGAGTAATGAACCATCCTATGGACCAACCACCATCTGTGAAATATTTCTCTTTCAGCTATCCATCCATTGATAGGAGGGTGGTTTGGATACTGAATGTATTCAAAAGTTGATCAAAAAATTGAACTATCTCACACACATGGATCTCATAAAAATACCCTGTAATTGATGCTCTAGAAGTTCAAAGCACAATAAGACCCATCAGCATATAACCGACTCACACAATCAAATTAGCAATACGTCTCTCAACACTAAAGAACATCGAAAATCACTAATTTAATTACATTCCTTTGTTCATCATTTAGTTTTGCACCTTTTACAAGCATAATGGAAAATTACACAAATTTCACAATAACAAAACCAATAAGCATAAAACTATCCACAACCATCCAAGCATGAACAAATCACCAGGTCCCCGCACAAGTCAACTGTTGTTCATATATAAGTGTTTCATCTCCGTTCAATCTTTCTCTTTGAGTTTCACCTCTTCACAATCAATTGTTAAAGTGGTCAATTCTAACAAGCTTACACTCCCATATTCAGTTGATGTTTATTATTCGAACTCTAAAATTCAAAACACGGTTTATTTCACAATGACCAAGAATTTCCATGATCACCAACCCCACATAACATGATTCCCATTGTGTTAATAGGAGAAATCATTGCAATTTTCTAGCAGCACACACTACCTTGGTTTTGTGAAGCCATTTCGACTACTTGATGTGCACTCGTAGTTTGATATTCTAGACAATCCCACACTCCACCACAATTACAACAAATTGGATGTTTAAGGAGTGTAACTAGACTATAATCCATCGACGTCAAATTACCAATACATACTTATGCATTGATATTTTACATGCATACTTTATGTTCACACATTGGTTGTAATGGGGATGTCGTGGAGTAATTCCCTCCATGCTTCACATGCACAATAGTGATCAAATCTCAGCTATGGAAAGTTGTAGTGCACTACAACCAACCTAGTTCCATATTAACCCTAGATCTATCAAGCACTGAGAGGTATCAAATCTCTCGAGGTGCAAACCTCTTTTTTTAGTGTAAAACCTCGAGAGGTTTGCACCTTGAGAGGTTTGATCACTCTCCGTGCTTGATAGATCCAAGGTTAAGATGGATCTAGGTTGGTTTTAGTTGTGTGTGGTTATACAAAATTTGTTGAACATCTACATCTACACTGAAATCAATGCGTCTAGTGCAAGCGACATATAGGATTGGAAATAAGCATATCCACTGAAATCAATGCATGTAGTGCAAGCGATCATATTGGATTAGAAATCAATATCTACACTGAAACCAATGCATCCAATGTAAGTAATCACATAGGATTAGAAGTTGACATCTACACTGAAATCAATGCATCTAGTGCAAGAGATCAAATACGATTACAAATCAATATCTACACTAAAACCAACACACACACACACACACACACACATATATATATATATATATATCTATATATATCTCCCTCTATCTCTCCTTCTTTATATCTCTATATTAGCATGCGTACATGCTCTCTCTTTCCATATCTATCTATCTATCTCTCCCTCTTCCTCTCCCTATTTATCTCTTCCCCTCCTCTCTCTTTCTCCATCTATATCTCTATCCCAGCCCCCAAACATACACACTCTCTCTCCATATCTATCTATCTATCTCTCTCCCTTTCCCTCTGTTGGGCCTCATGATTACTTCTTTTTGACACCTTTTTCCACCTCTTTTACTCTTTTTTTATCATCATAATCACTCAATGTACAATAAACCACATAATCTATGGCATGACAGGTATATGAAAGTCTTGTATTTCATAAGTTAATAATGTTATTTATTATTAGTCTAATATTTGTTTTAGCTACTGGATTGGGATGATTCTGCATCTAATTTCTAATTCTGCAGCTAAGGCCATTGTTTCATAGGTTCTAAGGTGCCAGTAGGAATGAGAAATATATGGGAAGATAGCAATCAATGCACTCCATGATTCCTTCCTACCTTCATGAACCAGATCAATCAAGAAAGCTTCTAGTTACATGGTCAAAGGAAAAAGTCAACTGTGTTAGCTATACACGCGAGTGGGGAACAATATATATCCTTAATGATTTGCTTTGTTAAATAGAAAATCATTAGAAAATTTCATTACGATATCTTTCATAGTTAATTTTAGTATTTTGTTAAGGGAAACTATGCATGAAGCTCTGAACATTTAATGCTACGGGATTTCTAAAAAGACTTCATAAGAAAGCAAAAAAAAAAGTGATTTTATTATGCGACAGTGAGAATTAAACTTTGTTTTCAATTTAGTTATAAAGAATCCTTCTTATTTTGATGTGTGGTTGATTGTTTAATTGGATCTCATGACCATATTCTTGTGGAGGGCCCCTCAAGTAATAAGGTTCTTTTATGTTTTTAAGTGAATTTCCTTATAACATTTTGTAATTTTATTTTCCGGATGCATGTTGTAGAATTTCCTTATTGTTTTCCTTTGTTGATTTATAAGTTAAATAGCATCAGTGTGATTGTCTTATTAACTAATTTTCTTTATTGATTCAGGGGCACATGAATTGAGTTTAATGAGCAATGATAACAATCGTGAGATTTTAGATTTAGATTGAAATTGTAATTCTTAAAAACAGAGCATTTGATTACACGTTTTGTTTCAAGCAAGAATGATTTATGATTTTGAGCAAGTGAGAATATATTTTCAATTCATTTTGGATTTTCATGCAAAAGTGTGATGATAGATGATTTTATTCCTTTAGAGAATTGAGTTTATTTCAAAGCATAATTCAGACATACAATAGAGAGAGAGAGAGAGAGAGAGAGAGAGAGAGATTTTCTAAGTTAAATTTCATTTTACAAGAGTGAGATTGATTTATAATTCTGAGAAGTTTTGTGGATTTCATAATTAGAATTAATTTTCATAAGTATGGGATTGATTTACTTTTATGTAGAGTTGTGAAAGTTTCTTTTTGAAGTAGTTGATAAAAGAGAGTGATCATTTTATTTTCTAGGATAAATTTCTCTACTCATGTGCATTCGAATAACTTAATTTAGAATCTATATTTCGATAACTCGGTATAATTTAAAGGTGTGAATAATCAAGGACTTCTAACACATACAGTGCACTTATACTTCATCTACTTACTAGCTCTGGTTGATAATTTATGCAAGTAATTTAACATCAATTAAATTACCAAACACCCTCCCTCTCTCTCTCTCTCTCTCTCTCTCTTTTCCTCTCTCTTTTTCCTCCTATCTCCCGTCCATCTATATCTCTATCTCCCCTTGTCTCTCCTTCTCACCCTCAAAACATACTCTCTCTCTCTCTCTCTCTCTCTCTCTCTCTCGCTCTCTCTCTTACTCTCCTCTCTCCCTCACCATCTCTGTATCTCTCCCTTGTCATTCCCTCTCCCTCTCCACCTTTCTCTCTATATGTCTTTCTTCCCCTTCCAACTCCATCTCTCTCTAATCTGAAATGGGGACCTAAAGGCTTCTTTTCAAATTTACAAGAACCTCTCCCACTCCAAATCTTATATATTCCCCAGATCTATACTTATGATTGACAATTTGCGAAATTAAAGGACTTGAAATAGGTGTGTGCTTTTGATTGTCCTTAACTGTTTATGAGCTTTGAGATCATTTTCTTATGCTGAAATAAAACTGAGATAAAAGTAAATAAAAGTTGCAAATAAGCAAACACATAAGACAACAATATAATATGGAGTTCACCCAAACCTCTAGGGCTACGTCTCCATGAGCTCTAGTCAACTCGACTAGGCTCTCTGGGATTACGGTAATCTTTATTTTACAAGTTCCACACTCAACTCCATTGGTTTACAACTGAACCTATGGGTTTAGAATACCATCTTATCCCTGGTTGTCCATACTCTGCAGACAGATCTAGGCTTCTCTGGACTAGACTCTTTCAATCAGTGCTCTAAGCTATCTTGAGCTCTATCCTGCACCAACTCCCTCAGAGTTCTTTTAACTATCTCTGGAACTCCTTCTTCTATCTTCAACACACTTTGGACATCAGCAGTAGCTTGATCATTTGATCTCTTTGCTGTTCTGAAACTTCATTACCGCTCCATGGCTCTTAGAAGTCTTCAGGATTTTCTGAACTCCATCTCAATGGATTCAGTGGTCCCCTATAGTCACCTCGACTATTGGAACCTTGAGAATGAACATTGGCTCTATTCTCTGCAGCTGCCTCCAACTTCTGGTGGCCTCTGCTTCTGCTCTCGGCTCTGGCTCTTGGCTTTGGCTCTTACAAGCTTCTAGTTTCTCTTGACCTGCAAGTGAATCTCTACACCTTCAGCAGCCCTATCAATTGCACTCTCTGTGTATTTGTGAGGCATCCCTCCAACTCTGTGGCTTCCTATCCATTTCTCTGTGTGTAATCATTCCTCTGTCTCTTCGACTGACCCTCTGGCTCTGTGGCTCTGTGGCTCTGTGACTAGCCATCTAGATCTGTCACTCTATGTCTCTCTGCATATAACTCATTCCTGTTATAACAATGCCCTCTTATAGCTTGGCACAAGTGAATGGGAGCCGTTACAAAGCAAATACACAGGTGGCCTTTTTCCAGAATGAAATCTGCCAAATAACGCATTCTTGGTTCCTAACGGAAATACACAGCAACACATGGAAATCCCGACAAAATACTTTATGTCAAAACTCAAATTTTATCCAATCGTGTCCATAATCCCATCGGGTCTGCCTTTGGTTGCAATATCACAATCACACAAGTGGGATGCTTAAAACACAAGAATTTGACAAATACACGAAAATACAAAAAAAATCAGCAAATCCGAATTTCAAAATTTATGAAGTCGTGTTTAAAATATTTAATGGGTTCATGCCTGATCACATATTGCAATTGCAACAAGCATTTGTCAACGACCCTTTATGTGGTTGCGATCGTCGATCGCCGATATCGCCGCATCGCATATCGGAATCACAACGCCCAATGGACTGTGCTAGCCAATATATATTGCCGATACGATATATATCGCTAATGCCGATCCGCTGATCCGATCATCGCAATCGCTTTATCGGCCTAATCGCAATCGCAAGTCGCAATGGCCCGGGGTTCCGATATTGCATGAAGGCCTTCCTCTGATGCAATATATCAAAGATCGCTAATCGGGGGTCCTTCTGCCTTTGCTCAAGTCATCCCTTTGACTCTTACGATGCGATTTCCTTAAAGAAAGCATATAAAGCCTTAAGCCCATTTTCATAAGGATTTGCCTCCTTTTCTAAGGATAATGGGCAATCTTCTTTTTGCTATAACTTCTTCATCCGAAGTCCATTTTAGCCCATTCAAATTGCGTTAGATTCAGAATGAAAAGATCTCTGCAATGAGACAATTTCCAAGAGCATCCTTTGACTTTCATTTTTCTTTGTGAGGAATATTTATAGACTTAAAAGTCTATTCTAGATCCATTTTGGATCACTCTCTCCTCTCTCTCAAGTCATATATCTCTTCCTTTCTCTCCCTCCCTTTCTCTCCCACCTCCCTCTGTCTCTCCCCCCCATCACACACACTCTCTCTATCCACCCTCCAACTCTGTTACTATCTCCCTATCTCTCTCATTATTGTTGTCCCCCTCTCTCCCCACTCCATATCTATGTCTCCCTATCTCTCTCTTCCCATTCTTTTCTTATCTCTATCCTCTCCTTTTCTCTCCCTTCCCTCACATCTTCTCTTCCTCATTCCATCTTCATCTCTCCCTTATCACCCCCTCTCTCTCCACCTCTATCTATCAATGTATTTGTTCTTTCCTCCCTCCCTTTCCCCCTTCCAAATCCATCTCTCTCTCCCCCTCTCTCTCTCCTCTCTCTCATGTCCCCTATTTTTTCCTTCCTCTCTCTCCCTTTCTCTCCCACCTCCCTCTATCTCTTCCCCCATCACACACGCTCTCTTTCTCGACCCTCCAACTGTGTCACTATCTCCCTCTCTCTCTCTCCTTCTCCCTCTCCCCCTCTCTCCCCCCTCCATATCTATGTCTCCTTGTCTCTCTCTTCCCCTTCTTTCCCTATCTCTATCCTCTAATTGTCTCTCCCTTCCCTGTCTCCTCTCTCCCTCATTCCATCTTCATATCTCCCTTATCACTCCCTCTCTCTCTCCACCTCTATCTCTCAATGTCTTTTTTCTTCCCTCCCTCTCTCCTCCTCCCCCCCCCCAACTCTCTCTCTTCCTTCCTCTCTCCTTGTCTCTCCCACCTATATGTCTCTCTCCCCCGCTATCCCCCCTCCACCTCTCTCTCTCTCTCTCTTAAATATGATCCCATTGTATTTTATTTAAGAAAGTATCTAAATTAA
>APFE031047713.1:0-16055 GCA_000404065.3 Pinus taeda | reverse complement strand
AAATATTATAAAATTAAATTAAAGTAAAGTACTTGTCAAATATTTTGATTTTAAAATAAGCCAATGGCCAAGGTATTGACCCATGGTATTGTATGAGAATAATTAAAAGCATAGATCTATAACATAATAATAGAAAGCCTAGATGACCTATGGTATTGATAAACCATGGTATTGTGATTTTTTCTCTCCTCTCCCTCTGTTTAATTAGAAGTTAATAATATCCATGGTAAATATTCATGATTAACAATATTTTTATATTGTAAATATTAATTTTTTATAGATTTATCAATTGAATTTAAAAACAATTATGCAATCATTATTTTAATTTATATTATAAATAGATGTTAATTTACAAGTACTATATTTTTATATATAATGTGATAGATAAACTTATCTTCTTTTATCTAAAAAATTATTGCGGAATTTTATTAATAAAAAATAAAATTTCAATAATAAAAAACTTTGAGTTTAAAAAAATTACATCTTACATTAAAATTAACATCTCACATTGAAAATTAAAATCCATGCACATAATGCTGACCCCTCCACTCTAAACAAACACTTACTCTAACTACAATATTAATTTTTAAGAAATATCTCAACAATCTAACCAACCAACCAATCAAATCTTATCTATTTATTAATGAAAGTATTATTTCAAAATTGATGTACTATTACCATGAAACTTAACACAACCATCCCATTAGTGTGTCGAAAAGGTGAAGATCGCAGTGGTGGAGTTGTCGATTGTACATGGATATCTGAAAGGTAGAAGAAAAAGTCAAAAAATTACACTGTACACACATAGATAAAAGCAAGTGAAATTCTGAACACTTAGCCTTCAAAGTGCTTAATGTCAAGCCCGATGATGCCACCGTTTGCCACTTCATTCTATATGACCACGTCATCTGGTTTCTTGCAAACTAGCTGCTACCTGATCATTCCCATCTCTTATGTATGCTCTATCTCAATTATTGTCAGATACACATACATATCTATTATAATATAATATAATACGTCCTCTTCTCTATCTTTTTGTCTGGCTTTTACAAGAACAACAGTCCTAGTTCTGTAAAGCTCTAAATGGAATGACTCTGTACAGATTTGTCGGGCAGTTTAACTGGCAATCTCCTGCCATTAAAATATTCCTTTGAATGGATAACCCCTAATCCATATAACGTGCTGTCTTTAAAGAAGAAATTAAAGAATCTTGTATTACCTAAAGATTTCGGGATGTGAAGTGCATGGTTGTGGTTTTGTCGTTTATTAACGTACGGTCATCGATATATATATAGCCTAAAGATTTCGGGATGTCATTTAGTCTTGAAAAATATTTGTAATCTATAATATTCATTATATGTGTTTGGTGTCATTTGCACATATATGAATTAATTTTAAAATTCAATACAACATTAATTATGATATTCAATACCAAATAAGATATATATCAGAATATTTATTACGTATTCAAAATACCTTACCATTAAAACTTTACTAAATCCCTCCGTTATAAAATAATTCCATATTACACTTTATTGCATAAACATCCATGATCCTACTACCACGAACAAGTCAAAATTCCCCGGTTACAAATTCTTCTTTACATATTCATCACCCACATCATCGCTTATCCCGTTTAAGTATAGATTGGCATTATGGAGGAGTAAAAGTTTATAAACAAATTATCACCAACAACGTTCATTTGTGGACTTTTTTGGCATGCGACCTTTTCCAAAAGGCGAGTCTATGTAATGCTGGCTCAACGCATGCGTCCGCAATTCTTTTTGAAAAAACTTGCCTCCAGATCTGAAGGTTTCAATCTTATCGTGTAGGTGTACAGGTACCCACTCTAATTGACCATGTCTAAACTACTGGAGTTGGCTCGGCAGATGGGAATGTTTCTATAGCAGTAGTTGGTTTTGAACGGATAATCGACAAGCGTTTCGTGTTTTAAATTTTAATAAAAGTCGTTGCTGACATTTGCGTGTAGAGATATTATAAACAATGGTGGCATAGATTGATGAGGACCATTTCATGGTTTCAAGCCTATAAATACTCATTACAGCGCTATGAATCCACACAAGCAACTACTCTAATACATCGTTTCATTTCTGAGCACATTTTCACATTAGATTATAGTTTCCTTATATCTTGCAAGTGAATATGAAGGCGAGTGCAGTCCTAATTTCAGTTGTGTTACTCTTTGCTACTTCTCTTAGGTCTGCTTACTCTGCAGATCCGGATCCCGTTAGAGATTTTGCGACGGGATTGAGTACCTTCACCCTGCGTAACATTTTCAAGAATGGAGAAGTTAGTAGCGATACGGGCGGGATTCGAGCTGCAACCAATCCTCAAAACTTTCCGGCAGTCCAGTAATGTTCAATATATTCATGTCATTCATATACACATCTTATTTGCTTGTAGATATATTTTGTTTGTACGGCCTGTAAATTTGATAATAATTTAATTAATTATTAGTGTTAAACTGATTTTGCAGAACACAAGGGCTATCTGTAGTGAGGTTCAAAATGGTTCCGTGTGGAAGCAACCTTCCTCATACGCATCCCAGAGCTTCAGAAGTTCTCTCCCTTTTGTCTGGTGGACCCCTTCAAGTTGGTTTTGTTGACACCACTGGTAATTCAACTCATGCCAACCTATCTTATTCTCTTAATATCATGATGTCTATTCACTTATTATTATTATCTATATACATGATCTGATCATTCAAATTGATTTGCTTTAAATTGAATAATTAATTAGGTGCATCACACATTGATATTCTTTACCCGGGGGACGTTACCGTATTTCCTAGGGGTGTCCTCCATTTTGAACTCAACGTTGGAAAGGTGGAAGCTGAGTATTTGTCGGCACTTAACAGTGAAAATCCCGGAACTTTGGTATGCCTTCCTCCTTGCACCAATTATATCTTCTTTATAATTTGAAACCTAGTGCCGCAATGTTTCGAATGGTTGTTGATTATATAACGTTATGCGTTGTTATATTGTTTTATATGATTTCAGACGAGCACCGAAGCTCTATTTCATATTCCCCTGAGAGCGCTGGCAACATCGTTGAACGTGGACCAGAAGACAGTAAATTGGCTGAATTCAACAGTGCCCCGATACGCTCCTGGTCTGAAGAAAACTGTAAACAGTGGTTGTGTCCCAGGCAGAGATATTACCACAGCCTTTTAGTCAGCATTGCCTTGGCTTTCTCTATATAAAGCATAAACATAGTGGAATAAACTCCGCCAACGCGTAGGCGATCAAGTAGCCAGAATGACTTTTGTCTTTGGAAATTGAAATAATATTAATGATGTTGTAAAAACAGATGCTTCAAGACTGTGAATTTAATTCTGTGCTTGGTTCATCTCGAATACTGATTTTTTTCTCCCGAGACATCAGTTTACGTGTGTATTCCATTTTATAGGTTTCTACTATGACGTTTACGTGTAACTGTGTACTCAACCTGTATGTAAGGTTTGCTATCAAAATACGGTATCTCCTTTTATGGCTTTCGATGAAGAAATTAAAATAATTTGAAATATTAAATATAAATCATTTGAATAGTTAAATAAATAGATTAAGATTCTAATTTTTAAAGAAGAATATATGCTATTAATAATTAAATTCCCACCTATAGGTAAAAAATAATTAGTAATATAAATACCTAATTTATTAAAAAATTAATGATGTGAAATAAAGTAGCCCCAGGTAATAAAACCAAATTATTTTTATAGTTCTTTTTCTTATATTTCTTTTATATTTCATGTTTTAAATATTTTTTTTTTCACATAATAGTTATGGGATTATGTTTTTTCAAGGAAATAATTATATAATTAAGTAGAGTATTTCCATGATTTATTTGATAATGAAAACATACCTATTCTACCCTTTAATTTTGAAAATGTCAAAAAACACATACTCTTAAGTATAAGTATAAATATCATTTAAATTTTTTTTCACTCACATTAAGTGGAAAAATAAAAATAATTATAATAATAAATTATTCTGTCCTCTTACAAGTCTCTCTCACAATATAATGTTTTACATCACACATATAGATGTGTGGGGATAAAATAATAATATAAAATATTTTTTTTTATTACTCAAGACTGATTTTCTAATTTATAGAATTGTGCATTGAATATTATAACGATATAAATTTAAATAATTAATAATATAATTTTTTTTCAGAGAGTAAATATTTTTATATTAAGTTTAATATAATAAAAAATAGTTGAAAATTAAGACATTTCAATAATAAAAAATATTTAATATATAAAAAATTTAAGACATTTCATGTCCCGATATGAACATAGGCATTTTCATCACCCACATCATTTCTTTAACGGTACGAGAGCAAGTCGTACTGCAAACAATCCTCAAACGTGTCCTCTATTGTTTGCTTCATATTCACACATTGTGTCCTTGTTGCTGCATCATGTGTCTCTTACATACATACATACATGTCTTTTCTTTGTATGAGTTATAAATTTCGACTTTGATTATTGCTTAGTTATTCTATAGAATCTGATGCCTGAGATTTAAAATGGTTATTGTATTTGACTTATCTAAATTTTGGGACATTTAAATAATCAAATTAGCAATTCGGTAAACCTATTTAATTTAGGAAATTTACAACCTACGTTAAGATGACTGTCAACCTTGATCGTAAAGGTCCAGACTTTGTTAACACCGCTGGTAATCTTAGTGTGAAATAAAAAGGCCATTTAGCGCGATGTCATATCCTATATTAGAACTGTTCGTATTTAAATTAATTAATTGCTGCCCCAAACATAGTTTTTTTTTTTTATCGGGAACCTTACCGTATTTCCTAGACGTGTACACCATTTTGTTCAACGTTGGAAGCGTTTTGAAATATTGGCTTTATATTACGACTGCATGTTACCAATCATATCTAAAAAAAATTTAATATAGGAGTATTTGTCCGCACTTACTGGAAATCCTGGCTTTCCGGTATGCCTGCATGTTACCGATCGCATCTAAATTTTAATTTGAAGGGTAGGACTTCAAATTAACATAATATTTATTATTTTGTGATTTTATGGAAAATGAATTTGTTAAGTTTCTGTTTCGCTAAGAGTTTGTTTTCCTCGAACATAAGGAAATTGGTTAACAGCCCAAGACCCAAAAGCATCAAGCAGGAGTGGAACCCTGCTCCTTTATGGACCACCAGCGGGTTATTCGAGGTGGCGTGGTTTTCCTTGATAACAATGATGAGTCAAACCGATATTCTCGGCTAGCAGCCAGAGATGGTTGTCCTCAGCGGGTTATTCGAGGTGGCGTGGTTTTCCTTGATAACAATGATGAGTCAAACCGATATTCCCAGCTAGCAGCCAGAGATGGTTGTCCTCAGCATGTTATTCGAGGTGGCATGGTTTTCCTTGATCACAATGATGAGTCAAACAAATATTCCTGGCTAGCAGCCAGAGATGGTTGTCCTCAGCGGGTTATTCGAGGTGGCATGGTTTTCCTTGATAACAATGATGAAGCAAACCGATATTCCCGGCTAGCAGCCAGAGATGGTTGTCCTCAGCGGGTTATTCGAGGTGGCGTGGTTTTCCTTGATAACAATGATGAGTCAAACCGATATTCCCGGCTAGCAGCCATCGATGGTTGTCCTCAGTGGGTTATTCGAGATGGCGTGGTTTTCCTTGATAACAATGATGAGTCAAACCGATATTCCCGGCTAGCAGCCAGAGATGGTTGTCCTCACTGTTGGTTTGACACCTGAGTTTGATAGGTTTTGCCACCTTCCGAAAAAATAAAACATAAATAAATAAAATAAATAAAAAATAAAAATTTAAATAATTAGGTTTGTGATTCTAAATCTATATCTAAAAAAATTAACTCAACAAATATTAATGCTAGAATTGTGACTTTTATTACTATGAATTGAATTTAAAAGAACATACTTAAGCTCTTAAAACCACATGCATGTTCTTAAAATCCCATGTACTGTTAAGAAAGTACACACACTCTTTTAACATTGTGGGAACAATTTTAAAAATACATATGCACTGTTGTGGCTATTATGTTCTCTGATGTCTCTAATCATTAGTAAGGGATATCAATGATATTCAAGGATTTGAATATGTATGGGTACTAAGGTTCTTAACATGGTAGAGGAAAGAAATTTGGGCCCATATCATAGAGGTTATTTCTAAGAACTAAGGTCTCTAGACCAATAATTTGCACCACCGTACTTTACATATTTAAAGCATCCTTCTCTACCAAGTAAGAATACATGCATTTTTATAATATTTTAAGCATCATTTATGAGTCTCAAGGCCCTTGACATGGTCATGGAAGGAAAAATGATGATTGGATGCTAAAGAAATCGTTTTGGAAAACATAGTTATTAAAACCAACTCAAACCAACACATAAGACCTCATAAGGTTCTCCCCTCTTTCAATTAGGTTCTCTCTCTCTCTCTCTCATTCAATTTCCCCCTTATATCCCTCTTTCTCTCTTTCATCCACTTTGCATGTCTTCCCATCTCCCAATCTCACCCTTCCTCACTATCCCCTTGTTGGAAGGGCTAGTTGAATCACTTGACTAGACCATTTACATTAAAATAATTGACCAAACTCTCTAAAATATTTAAACTGGTTGACTAATTAGTCAAGCTAGGATTCCATGTTGTGTCAACAATTTAAATAATTAAGGTGGTTAGTTAGATGTAACTATTGATATTTTGGTATAAATAAGATATATTATAATGAATGTAGTCGTGGTACTTGTGGATTAGTGCAAGAAACATTTTGACTAGCTTACCACAAATCTTGTTTCTTTGTTCTATATATGTCATGTGTTACATGTCTCTCTTTTCTTAATATTTTCTCAGTTTATAGATGTGTACATAACAATTTATACATTTCCATATATTAAAACATAGATTTTGTTGCTAACAATTTCTAAACCCAATTCATCTTAATATGCACACATAAATGTTGTTCCTATAAGAGATTCAAGAACGGTGGTAGAGAAAAATTAATAACTTCCCGAGGAATTATGTCAGGAGAAACAAATTATCTCTAGTTGAACCTGAATCTCAATTCTTATAGAGACAAATGAAATCTTTATTAGATCCATCCCTGTTGAATAGAAAAAGTACATAATCTTATTGACTAATGTATGATGAGACTTGTCCTAGATGATTTCTTCCTTTTTCCATAAGTATCCTTTGAGATTTCAATGAGGTTTCCAAGAGCTATATTCTACATAGCTACATATTCTTTCTCATGCATCCTTCATGTTACTAATGTCACGAGCTCTTATTTCTAATGATTCTATCATGATGTCATTCTCTAATATGATGAAACATATCTTATTTATGAAGCTTCCTATATATAATTTAAACAACAACATAATACCTTTTAGTGAAGGAGGTTATCTTAGACATAGTAGAGATCTTTCACTTCCTCCTTCTTAGGCTTCTTTGTTTCAAGTTCTTCCACTTCTTCGGTAATATGGGATTCTTCCCTATTTCTCTTATTATTGTCCCTCTGAGGATAATATATTCTATAATGCACATATTCTTGACATATATAGCACTGAACCTTAGCCATGTTCTCATTTTTCTTCTAAGGAACAAATTTCCCAGACTTTTATTTTCTTGTAGTAATTGTTTGACCCATTTTTCTAGGTTCTTCATCACATTTTCCCTTCAACCTATTTTCTTTTGTCTTACATAGAGACCCCAAGTTGTTGAATGGGTTAGTTTCCTCTTCCTCATTGGACACGAGGTTACCTTGTTCATCAGTCAATGTATTTACTATAATGGAGATCATTTCCTTATCAGATATCATCTCTCCTAGATCTTGTAGTTGAGTTTTTATTTGAGATACTTTTGGGAGACATGAAGATATCCCTTCATCCTTTGATATTTTTAATTTATACAAACCAGATCTAAGAGATATCATATTTCTTATTGCAGTTTCAGAGAATAGTTCTACTAGCTCATCATATATCTCTTTTGATGTCTCTAGCTGAGGTATGTAGGGAATGAGAGGATCTTTGATAGATTCCTTAAGAATCATTTGAGATGTTATATCCTTTTCCATGTATTCATATATTGCTTGATCTTCGGATGGCTTGGATGCCTTTCCAGGGATATTATCAATGACTTCCTTTATTTCGAGGATTATTTCTATCCTTCATGCAAGGAAGTTTGATGTCCCAACCAACTTATAGTTATCCTTGAAACATGAAGCCATCTTACTAGATTGGGTTACAACATAAAAATACTTACTTGTTAATAGAAGATGAAATCTTCAACCTGATTTGTTTGTTGGTGATGATTGATAAAGATGACTTGATGCTTCTTGGATGATCCTTGACAATGCCTTTTGATCTAGCCTTATTTAGTCTTTGAGACACTTCCAATCCTTAGATGATGAATGAATGATGATATCGAAATTCTTTTATGGTCTGCTTCCTCCTAGATGATGATTTCAAGATTCTTGTTAAAGTATATTTCTTCGATCTAAGGTTTCACAATGACGAAGATCTTGATCTCTTACTTGGTATCCTTTGTCTCGGTTTGATCACTTTGAAACTTGACCCTTGTGTGTCTCCTTGATTGGATGCCCCTTCTTGACTTTAGCACCTTAGCTCTAATACCATGTTGAAAAATCTGGGGCATCAATAGTTAAGTGATTTCTATACTTATGATAATTACTTGTAATAGAATTTTTCTTCCTGATTATGATATTATCCTTCTTGTAATTATTATTGTGTTATTTTCATAAAAATAATTACCATATCATGAACAATAAAGAGACAAGAGACACAATATATAGGTTTGTCAAACAGGGCCAAAACCTCTCACTCTTTTAGAGGAAAACACAAACAAAATTGTTTGTATAGATAATCAATTGACGAACACCAAGACCATGACGAAGACCCTTGACACTAGAGTCCTCCCAAGTCCAAGTCACTAGCCTCCTCTCCGATGCAGCTCTTCCTGTTCACCTTCTCAACTTTCCTTATAATCTTAGTCTCCTCTTGTAGGTCTGAAACCCTACCACAGAATCCCTAGATCACTTTCTCTTCCTTGAATAGTCTCCTTAAGAGAGAGACTTATTTCACTTCTACTCAACTCCTTCTATCGAGGTATTCTACCTAAGAAAGATCACCTCAATGTCATTGCAATCCTTTAACCTTCTCTAGACACCTTTGGATCCGATACCTTCGCAGTTGGGAAGAATGTTTAGCAAAAAAAAGTTACAACTATCTTCTCTAACCTTCGTTCTGGTTGCGCTAATATAGAGGCTCCTTCCAATATCTTTTTCGCACTTCTTTGTAGACCTTTTCCACCGAATTTATTATGTCCAAATGAGGACAACAACTTGTATATATAGTCATTGGTTATGATTGTTTCATTCGACATGATCTTTGGAGAAGGCCGAATTCATATTCTAGATTCTTCCTTTCATTGTAGGTTGACTTGATGAGGGCTACTGACAAGGTATTGGAGGATGAATTTACATAGACAAGTATGACCCTTTAAAATGTGTAACATGTCTTTATTACATGACAATGACTCGTTAGAATTTTATGACTAGATGATGAAATTCCTAAGGACTCTCAATGGGAGCCTATAAAATCCCTTTTTCATGAAACCCATGATGCAAGCATTACAATAATTTTATTTATCTTCTTTACATCTCTTACATAAAATCACAATTACATATCATTATGAAGACGTAACCTAGTTGCATTTTTTAACAAGATTAACCAAACCACTGATCAAGTTAAGTTGATATAATAGTCAATTGACCATAATAATCAACCAATTAGTTCTTCACCACCCCATCAACCAACTGAAGCAAATCAACCACTTTAATCCTCAAAAAAAAAAAATGGAGCTCATATCCCTCTCTATGAAGGATAGGAGGTTCCTAAAAGAAACAGGTTCATCTATAAAAAGTTATATAAATCACGTGGTATTGATGATGAAGATAAGAAAATTTCCTAGTTCATGAGAACCCTTAGAAAGAGAGCTCTCAATTGGTTTACAAATTTCACAAAAGCTCATGCTTGAACCAAATCCCAAATTAAAGATATTTTCCTCACCTTCTTTATCATCCAAGTTGTTTGACATCTCTTTGCAAAAACAACCAAGTATATCAAGAAAATTTCAAAGAACTAGTTTGGGAGTATGATAAAAGATCTAAGGATCCAGACAATCAAATTAATTATAATATATGCAAGAATATCCTAGTTCAATGGTATGCAACTATATTACTTTGAGTAATAAAAAGGCAATATGAATGTATGGGATAAGCACATGTGAAGAAGCATTGAAGAAATCTCATGATATTGAGGCTAACAATGACTTCCCATTGGCTTCCTCATTAAAATAAAAATAAGAATACAATTTTGAACAATTGCAAAAAACATTTTCAAAGTTTGTAGTTTGAATGAATGTAGCTTGTTGTACCAATTGTATGAAAGAAAGTAATACAAAAGATAGTTGCAAATTTGTAAATTCCTTTGAACAAGACATCCATCAAGTGAAACTCAAGTTATTTTCTAAAATATATAAAATGTTCATGAACCACACTAGTAGATATTTTCCCTACAATCTGAAAAAATGTAAAACTAAATTGGTGCACAATATGTGAGGATGAAACATATCCCACTTAGCAATGTCAATTGAATATATTAAATAAACCAAATTACATACAGTTTATCATAAACAACTAGGTTACTAGTTGATCAACCCTATAATGCAAGGTGGAAGAGGGAACTCCTACCAACGTTATGGCTATTAGAATTGTGGAAGATATTAACGAGGAAGAGGATGCATGATCCGAGTGGAAATTGGTGGTTATCCACCTTTTCCATCAAATCACCATGGTCAATAAATTTTTTCTACTATTAGTGGTTTTGAATCCCATAGTTTTAGTAATCCATGGTATCCACCCATGGTGTTCGATAGGTCAAAGAAAACAAAATAAAGGTATAATCATACAATTAGAGTTTACCATATACAACTATTCAATAGGTTTCATCATAGTGATTTATGGTTTTCACTCATGATTTCTGTAACCTGTGGTATTGGATATATGACAAAAGGGCATGAGTCTAGGTGAAAGGGCACCTTAAATAATATAAATACAAGACTTCACTATTGTAAAACTATGAAATTGTTTCTCATGGTGTATTCTAATGATATTTTTTCCACTTGAAAACAATTAAACTCTTTTCGTGTGAGATGTATCTTGTAACATATGTGGATCGGGTGAATTTCCATAATATCTAAGAAATTCCTAAATAAAAAGTTGTAAACTTGCTTCCTTTAGTGCCCAAACATGAACTATTAAATTCAAAAAATATTCATATTGTAATTTATGATAATAAAATCAGCCCCACAGGAGCAGGTATCTAGACTAAGATAGATCAGTACTCCTTACCAATATGCTAAACATCGATAAGAACTAAGGGAAAAAAGATTCTAGTTTTTTACACACAATGACCTTGATTAATATGTCAAACATTGAAGATGAATGTCAGATAGAGGAAATATCCTAGAAGAATTTGTTAGTTATCACATTGAGTAATCAAATTATTGAACATAGTAATAAAATGGAAGGATGAACAATGACCGATCAAATATCTTCACAATCTTAACCTTGACAACTTTTATGAGGATCATGATCTTCAACTCAACTAGGAAATTAATGTGTACATGGTAAAATAGGTTGCAGTGACCTTTGGATCTCAAGTCAATATCTTACCTAGAGAAACAAATATTAAGCTTGGAAAAATGGTATTACATAGAACAATAAAATATCTAAATCTAACATATCAACACTTCTTGTAGTCGATTGGTATGATAAATAATATTCAAACAAGCATAATTGGTATCCTAACTCTTGTAAACTTCGAAGTAATCGAACTGGTCAAGGGAATACCATCAAATATTGATCTAAGTGGGTGAACCTAGAGTATTAAAATGGAATCCACCATTTCCCTTGAAAGGGATAATATCAAGTTAAGAGATAATAATAAAAAATATTGTTAGCCCTTTGGACTAAAAAGAAGGCAAACCTTGGATCAAAATTTGGGATGAATATGATACTAAATAATGAATGAATATAATGATATTATGGAACCTAATGATGAAGTAGAAATGTTACTAGGCTCACCACTATCCAGTGGAGAAATTTATGATGTTGAAATGTACCAATGGAAACTAGAAACTATGAATCGATGCCCAATTCATTTTTCTATATGGAAATTATTTCAATTAGAAGAATTAAATTGTATTTTTGAGTCAAGGCAATGCCAATTCTATATGAAAAAAATCAAACCTTGTCTTTGGTTCCTTCAAAATTAAAAGTATGGTTGAGTATTCCTTTTTGTTTAAATGAATGGAATTCTTCCACAACACATCTTGACAAAGTATCTAAGTCAGTTGGATACCAAGGTCAAATGTAGAGTCTTGTCTAGACATTTACGAGACAAGGAGCTTGTTGGTGGGATACTTATGCACCCTGACTACAAACATGGATTACTGCAACAACATACTTGGCCAAAAGATTTGGTGGAAATAAAATGTCCAAAAAGTAAACATTCCAATATTTAAGACAATATATGATCCTATTGAGAATAATGAATGTTGTGAGAAAGAACGTGTTTAGCCACATATTTGTGATCTATGGTGGATGAATTTCGCAACAAATCATATAAATTTGAAGAGGCACAATGTGAAACCTTGTAGTGGTACGATTTAAAGAAAATATTCATAAAAGACTTTAAATTCACACCATATGAGGATGAAGAAGAAATAAGATAAGTGTTTCAAAGCTTTCATGACTTCATTGGAAAACACAACCCAATAGATATTACTTGAAAAGGAAAGATGAAGGTAAATTCCGCTTCAACTTCAAGTTGTAATAGAGTATCTTATCATGACCAAGCATCTACTTGAATTGATAAGGAAAAAATAATAATTCTAGGTTAGAGTTTTTGATCTTCAAGTTGCTACTGCTTAACCTTTTAGCCAGCTTCATTCATAACAACCCATTGTCCTTCCTACATCACATCTTACAATCCTCATGAGACTCATCATAAAGAAATTGCAATAATTTAAATTATACCTCATTAGTAGATTTATTCATGAGGTGAACTCTGCATTTTTAGTTTACTTCCTATCATGCCCAAACCCAATTAGTCCATAATCCAAATCATCATTAATCAAAACTTTAAATAAAAGTAAATTATTGAAATAATTTAGAAACTCATTAAATCAAATGGAATAATTAATACTTATCTCTATTTTTCTCTTTCTCAACTGATTGACATGTACTGAGTGATTTTCCAAGTCTGTCTAGCACTTAATAGTTCTCATACAACCCCATGCAATATTAAACTCACATGCATTAAGATAGTTGCCAAAATAGTAAACATCTAGTGGTGCAAATGCTCCATGTAATACTTAGTCTTCTACTCACACACACCAGATCAATTTCCAAAACTGACCAGCATCCAATGGTGGAGGTGCTCCACGGATCTTTGGTCTTCTACTCACACACACTAGATTTATTTCCAAACGCAGAAAGTACCCAATGGTGGATTTCCTCCACGTTATCTTAATTCCTTGACTCCCAGACACTAGATCTGTTGCAAAACCTAGCAAGCATTGGGTGGTGGATATGTTGAAAATATGCCCATTCGCTTCACCACGAGTATGGAAACTACCAATCCCAATAGTCTTTAGTCGACAGGAGTATTATCATAGGCCCAAGAAGTCCCATATCTACCTCTCCAATATCATCATAGGCCCTCGTAGTACCATACATTCTTGTCCCAATAATTGTTAGTAGTTAGTATGACGATCGATCCCACATCACAAATATATACACATTATACAACATATGCACATACACATTACACAACATATACACAAATGCACATTACACAACATACACACATATGCACATTGCACAACATACACACATATACACATTTCACAACATCATCACTTCCCATCACTTCCCCAATGCTCAGGAAACCCCCAATCTTGAGTGGTATAGCTACCCAAATATCATATTAGGAAACCACCAATATAGGTGGTCTACCTATGTGGATTGTAAATGATAACATTTGTGTCTCATACTTTAACCAAGGATCTATTTTTTAATTGATATACCTATTGACATGATATTCAACATTTCCTATTCAAAGACATGAAATAAACATAAGTGTTTGAATCTCATGATATTAAAATCATAAATCATCAAGGATTCCTCTTTTTCAATTGATTCCTCACACAATCAAGAATCTTAAACATGTTATTCATAAATGCATTCAATTCATAAACATTATTCGTTATTCTTCCATGAGAATGATTCCTAACGAGAACCTGTCAATTTCAATGGCATTTTTACACATGTGTTTACATTACCATGTTCATGAATATACATATACACATAATCACTTATGTGAATGAGATCAGAGTTTAGAGAATCCCTTCATCTATGGAAATTATGCATAGAATTAAAATAACAATTTCCAATGCAGCCAAAGGAATTATTTTATCTAAATTCCTCCCTTTTACCTTACTGCCATCACCAACTTTAGTTGATATTATTGTTGTTGCCATTATCATTAGCGTTTTTAAACTCAACATTTCCCTCATGGATGCTCTTCATGTGGCAACACATATTCATCATATTTTTAAAGATAGGTAGCTTGTCTTTCTATTATGATGGTTCTCTACCAAATACCTATAGGTTCAAAAGACATATTTCATTCCTTCTATGTAATATGACATAAGGAATGCGTATAGAGGTGTCTTGGTCATGCCAACAATGCACTTCCCAAATATGTTCCAAGTTACTGAAACCATTCAATAGCCTTACTGATTGTCATATCATGGCAATTGCAATTTTTCTTTGCTTTTATGTTTTTCTCTTGACTGTCACATCACAGTTCATTTTTATTCTCATGGACCCAACTAGTCCCCTAGATGTTCTGTTTCCTTTACCTATCTTCAATTACCCTCTATTAATATACAGGGTTCTATCTTGGTCACATATTTATGTTGGGTCCCACTTGGCTTTCCCCAACTCCTCCCCATATATCCATGGGTTTCTTTCCACACCTAGTTGATTTTCTCAAGGCCCCTAAAGCATGAAAGTTGAAAAGGAAAAATCAAGAGGAACAAGAGCATTAATAAAAAGAAAAATATTCATGACAACAATCATAAAATCATAAAATAATTTAGCATGACCATGTTCATATTCCATAGTGAATAACAAAAAAATTATAAATTCATTCATGAATATACATGAAACATATAACCAACCCAAAAATTTGACACAATATTGTTGAGTTCAATGTTCAATGCACTTTTCAACATCATAAAAAAATAGATATATGTGTTTGGTTTTCAAGTTGAGTGCATTCTAGAGATCTTTTTATTGCTTCAAAATTCTAATGCCAAGAAATAGTTCAATAAGGACTCATATCTCTCTATACACACACACACAGATCAGAGGTCTTGAGGTGATGCTCCCCCCATTTCTCCTACACTATTTTCTATCGACCCTTATGCCTATAGGTCAATTTCTTCATCTCGCTTCTTCTTCAATCTATTGGATCAATCCCTTTCAAGTTCTCCCCTTCATAATGCCAACAAGAAATATTTTCCTTTCTCTTTCAGCATTACAAGGCCTCTTTTTAGCCCTAAAAACATGACATTTGTCCACATCTTGGAGGGTTGAAGTGTGTTACAACAACATATGTATATAACACATGTTTTACATGAACATGGTATTCAATTTTTCCTATTCCTTTTGATTTTGATAAGTCCTCTTTTCTCTACCTTGCAGCTCTTGAGCTCAACCTTCAAACTATTGTAGGTTGTTTCTTTTTCAAAAGAACTTCCTCTTTCTTGTTCATAATCGACTTGGTCCATTTCGTGCTACGCAATGCCACTATCCATGCCTTCCTTCTTGATAAAACTGAGACTTTTCATTTTTTCTTCTCTTGTCTTGTATTTTGTATTGTCACAA
>APFE031047712.1:93468-149491 GCA_000404065.3 Pinus taeda | reverse complement strand
ATTATGAAGCTTCTTGATATATGCAATGTCGTTACCTATAACATTGCTGATCGTAAACATTACCAGATGTTGATTCAAGCATCTGATTCAAAGCGCTGCTCACTCTGCATCATGCAGGATGGACATCAGTAAGATGAGTGATAAGAAATACACCAATATATTGAGGCATTTGACAGGCCCTTTGATTTATTTTTGGAATCTGCAAACTTCAAAAAACATGTATTTCAAATTTTGGGAAAAGACAACTCATACAATAGTAATAAGACATACAATATTACATTGAGTTATATGGACAAAACTTTGTGACCTATTTTGGGAATCGGTAAACTCCATAAAATGGCTTTGGTGTGTTGGAGGACATGCCCATTACCCAACATCTTGCTTTGTCCCAAATGATGAACATAGCAACGACTCCACCAAATCCGATCCCTAATCCCAATGACAATGCTAAGAAGGACACTTTTTCATTGGCATAGCTCAAGAATCCCCTTTTAGCATTACTATTATTGCTATTGCCTCCAACAATTGTTCTCTTTGGCTTATCATTTTGCTTGCATGTTGGTAGAGGAAGCCCACATAAGCATTCATTCTTGTCAAAAGATGTTACATTGAAAGTGGAAAATTGTGTCCCTGTCGGAATTGGACCACAAAGGTGGTTATATGAAACATCAAAAGAAGCCAACATTGATAACTTAGAGAGGACTTCAGGAATAAATCCACTCAAATTATTTTTTGACAAGTCCAATTGCTCCAAAGAAGGTATCTCACTGAGAGATGCAGGAACTTGTCCTTCCAATTGATTTTCTGATAAATTTAGTAGGCGTAAGCTACTCATGCTTCCTATATTTGTAGGGATTTGTCCTGTAAGATTATTACAAGACAAATCAAATATAGTGTTTGTAGGCAATAGATATGACACATTATACTCAATTCCTTTGATGTCAATAATAAATTCCTCATATAATTCATTATTATTGAACACATTTGCAAAGCCAGTGAGCCTCTCAAGATGTGTTGGTATTCTTCCACTGAATTTGTTGTTGGATAAATCCAACACATGCAACCTGGTAAGATTTGTGATCTGTTGAAGAATAAAACCATGCAGATTATTATAACTGAGGAGTAAAGCTTCCAAGTATTGAAAAGATGCAAAGTACTGAGGAAGCTCCCCCATCAATCTATTCTTCCTTAAATCCAGGATCTGAAGCTGTGTACAATTGACCAAAGATGCAGGTAATGTCCCAAAAAGGCTATTAGAGTGAGCAGAGAACATTGTCATATGAGTACAATTGCCAATGCCATTAGGAATGGGTCCCTCCAAGTTATTATCTGATAAATCTAATGTTTCTAATGAAATCAAACCATTAATACTCTCAGGCATACTCCCTGAGATACTGTTATTATATATGGTTAGTACATAGAGAGAGCTTAAATGGCCTATGCTATATGGGATATGTCCAGTTAACTTGTTTGAATGCAACCATAAGTATTCTAAGAAATGAAATTTTCCAATAGCTTTGGGAATTGTCCCTATCAAATTGTTGTTTGAGAGAAAAAGAAATCGAAGGTTTTTTAAATTAGTAATGGCTTTAGAGATGCTACCAATCAAATTGTTGTTTAAGAGAAAAAGATATCGAAGATTCCTTAAATTGGTAACGGCTTCAGGGATACTACCATTGAGTCTATTATGACTAAGATCTAGTCTAACCAATTGACTCAAATTATTAATCGCTGAAGGAATATTGCCACTTAATATATTATTACGGAGATTTAGTTCAAGCAGTTGACTCAAATGGCTAAGAGTTATAGGAATGTCACCAATAAGCATGTTGAAAGAAAGATCTAGACTTTCTAACTTAGTCAAATTGAAAATAGCTTCAGGTATTTTGTTAGCGAGTCTGTTGTAACTGACATCCAAAACGGTTAACTTGGTCAACTTGGCAATGCATTCAGGGATGTAAGTGAGATTATTCTCTGGGAGAAATAAGGAGGTCAATTTGGTCAAATTGGCAATTTCTACAGGGATGTGAGTGAGTCCACTTTGATAAAGTGGGGATGTGAGTGAGTCCACTTTGATAAAGTGCTAAGTAGGTCAGCGTGGTCAAGTTGCCAATGGCTTTAGGTAGGCTTATTGTGAGGTTAAGACTAAGAGATAGATAAGAGAGGCGAAGCCTGAATATTCCAGGAAGAATAGAACCAGAAATATTCAAGCCAGAAATGGATAGTTGTGTAAGTTGTGTCAAATTACCTAACTGATGTGGTACACTGCCTGAAAATTCGTTGCCTTCCAGAATCAGGTGCTGTAGTTTCTGCAGCAGGCCCAAGTCAACCGGAATAGAACCACTGAGTGCATTGTCACTGACGTCAAGAACTCGCAATGATTTAAGTTGCCCCAACTCAACTGGAATAAAGCCTTCAATCCAATTGTTGCTGAGATCAAGAACTCGCAACGCTTTAAGATGGCCCATCTGTGGTGGAATTGCTCCTTCCAGATGGTTTCCAAAAAGACTGAGGACGCGGAGTTTGTGCAACAGGCCCAATTCGACTGGAATAAACCCGTTGAGAACATTCGAGCCGACGTCAAGTACTTGCAGCGATTTAAGGTGGCCAATCTCGTGAGGAATCCTTCCGGATAAATCATGACCAGAAACATTTAATGTGTGCAGCAAAGACAGATTGCCGAGAGACACAGAAAGGGTACCTTGCAACGGTTGGGTAGCAGTGGGCAATGCAAACCAAGAGAGGTCAATGTGGACGACTCTGCGAGTTTTGTGTCGGAGTTGTGTGCCGTCCAGTTGGAGAGCACACTTGATGGATCCGCTGTGATGGAGTTTCAGAAGGACAAGAGAGCATGGAGGTCCCTTTTCTCGTGGGCGTCCATTGATGATGATTCAACCATTCGTTCAGACTCAGAGTGACGTTGGAGGCCAGTAAATCCCTGAGCATGAAAGTGGGAATACAAAGACTGATGATGATTCCATGGTGGGTGATTGATAGACGTTGCTGCAGGCATATAGGCAGCAGCGATGCAGAGAAGCAGTAATTTGAGAACCTCCATTTTTTCCTTTCCAATTACGGGGCCTTTCAGAACCTCAAATTAAAAAGCCTTTCAGAACCTCGGATTACAGAAATTCAGAACCTCAAAGCACAGAGCCTCTCAAAGTGTGTGAGTACTTGCGTGTGCTTCTGCCTATCTACGCACACCTATATATATAAAAGAAAATCGTGTTGGATACGCGCAACGATTTTTTTGGCGAGGAATTGATACTCGCAGCGATTATTTTGGCACACAGACGACAGGAAGGCGTTGGGAAATCATTGAGACGGAGCACCTTCTGCGTTATGAAGTTAGCCCCTTCCGCGTTATCCCTTTGGTGGGGGGCCGTATTTCACGGGAAAGAAAAGTAAAACAAAAAAACTCTTTCAGCGGTGTGTTTCTACCGGTTAAACTTTTAAAACTTCTATAATATAACATGATAAAATTCCTTGTAATGTGATATTTTAATTTTTTATTGTATCGGAGTTTGGAAATTCATTTTTATAGTATATTTATTTATTTATCTAATAAATGATTGAGTTGGATTTTAAAATAAATATAAAAGATTGTAAGGTTAAAAATCGTTAGGGTATTAGATACGAGCAAATGAAAAAAATAATATAAAGCAATCTTCACTTTACCAATTATTTATAAATTATATAATTTAAAAAAAAAAAAATAAAGGGCTCAATTTGTTTACTCATTCATATAGTTAAATTAATAAAATTTATCTATTTTAAGGTATTTTTAGTTATTGTTTAAAAAAATGAATTTATATTTTAAATTTTATTTCTAATAAAAATTAATATATTTCTATTTTATTTTTTGTATCTTCATATAATTTTATCAAAAACTAATTTAAAAAATGATCATAATTTGTGTTTTCAGATTTTTTTTTTTTAATTATAATTTATTACAATAATTTGAAATTATAATTTTTTCTATTATTAATTTAATATTAAATAAATATAATATAGAAAATATGTAATTTTTTAATATAATATAGTTGATTTAATATTAAACAATAATAATAATAGGAGTGCCCATAAACATAATATTAACATATAGTTTTTGTAATTAATTAAATATATTTTTATTTTAGGCATTTTTTTGATATAGACATGGGTTCAATATCTCAGTGGATGAATATATTAGACATGATAAGATTAGTACCATCAACTTATTTAAAAAAAAAAAAAAAAAACTAACCTTACAAATCCAAGGGTTTTGCATTAATTTGAATAGAGATTTAAAATTTTACTTTCCAAATACAATGTCTAGCTTTAAGTTTTTACATTTTAATTTAAAAATAAATAATTTTAGCATGAATAGTTCCTTATTTGAACGTGATGTTCCCCTTAATGTGTTCTTGTTCCTTTGCTATTCACTTTGAGGATATTATTTGCTCCATCAAATCCATTTCTTCTAGCCTTGCCTCCCATGTAGCAGAAGAACCGTGGCTAGGAATGTGGTCAGGCCTTTGGAGTTCCAAGCTCCCTGAGCCTAACCTTTTAAGAGATGACTATAAACCCTTCGTCAATTTTGTTTTTTTTTAAATGTCCTTTGTCAACTCAACTCCAACCCCAATATTCTCATTCTTAAAGTTGATAAAAGCAATTTGTCATATGAATTCCTCTACTTCATATCCGTCTATCCAAGACAAGTGGACATAATTAAAATGGAATGATTTTCATATTTTTATTTTTTAATATCAAATAAATAAAATCGTGTAATCATTAAACATGTAATATTTCATCTTTAACATAAGTTAAAAGAGATTAATATTTAAAAAGTAATAGCAATAATTTAGTGGAAATAAAACCTCTAATATTTATTCTTATAACAAAAAATAAATATCTATACTTATTTGTTTTCTTCTACTCATATCAAGTCAATATATTTATTTCAATAAAAACAAGTCAATATGAGTACCTCATAAGCATTATAAAGATTAATAAAAATATTAGAGTCCCAATAAAATCCAATTTTCTTTTTATTGAATAAATCATCCCCAAATTTCTTATATTTATGCTTTATTTATGCCAAATCAATATACTTATTTCCCATCACTTATGTCAATTTAACATACTCATTTTCATAAAGTCAAATCAATATGAGAGACTCTCTCCCTTTCTCCATCCTAATATGGTCAAGTCAATATGAGTTACTAACAAGTATTGATGTAGTCTAATAAATCCATGAAAGTTGGAAGAAAATGCAATTTTCATTTTGCTAAAGAAATTTCCCCCAAATTTCTTGACCCCTATGATCCACTTATGTTTGGCCCCTATGCTCCACTTATTTCTGGTCAATACATTCATTTCAATAAAGTCAAGTTAAAATGGACCCCTCACAAAAATTGATAAAATCTAATAAAAATATTTGAGTCCCATAAAAATTCAATTTTCTCTTTATTGAAGAAATTTCCTCTAAATTTTTTACCCATACACTTTATTTATGTCAAATTGATACATGTATTTCCCTCCACTTATGTCAATTTAATTCACACATTTTAATAAAGTCATGTTAATAAGATCAACTCCCTCCTTTTCTTCATCTTAATAAAGTTGAAATCAACAACTCACAAGCATTGATGTTGTCTAATAAATACATTAAAATTAAAATTACAGAAAAATGCAATTTTTATTTTGTTGAAGAAATTTACCCCAATAAATATTTATATTTCAGTTTTTCTCTAGCTTTAAGTTTTTAATTTTTAACTAAAAATAAATAAATGTTTTTCTTTTATATTTTTATAAAGTATATATATTTAAAATTATAATAAATAATTTTTTTAAATGTTTAATATATTAATAAATATGTGAAAACAATATTTATATTAAAATACATCATTTCTTATATTTTTTGTTTTTTAATATCAAATAAATAATTATTTATTTTTTTTGCGTTGGCCAATATGATAAAAATGTTATAATGTAATATCACTATATAACCTTAATGTTTAAAACAAGTATAAATAAAAAGAATGAAATATTAATATATAATTAACTCAAATAAAAATTTTTATTATTGTGGAGTTAATAAATAAAAATAAAATAAAATATAAACGTATAAATTAATATATATATATTATATATATATATTATATATATATATATATATATATATATATAATTATTAATGAAGATCTACCTAGATCCATCTTAACTTCGGATTTACCAAATATTTTTTCATTTTAACAAAGCTTTGTATCTAGATGATCCATCTTAACTCTAGATTTACCAAGTGTCGAGAGAGATCTAATCTCTTTTCATTTAAAAGAGGTTTATATCTCCAGAGTTTTGATTCCTCTCAACTAGAATTTTAACCAGGTTAAAATAAATATAAAATATAAAAGTAATAGTTATATTTATAATTATTACTAAATATTAGCCCAGATCTATCTTTAACTCCAGATCCACCCAGTGTCAAGAGAGATCAAATCTCTTTTCACTTTAAAATAGGTTTGTATCTTCATAGATTCGATTCCTCCTTACCGAAGTTGAGATGGATTTGTGTAATCATTAAATTTGTAATATTTGATCTTTAATATAAGTTAACTAAGTTTAATATTTAAAAATTAACAATAATAATGGAGTAGAAATGAAATTTCTAATATTGATTTTTATAACAAAAAAAATGAGTACACATTATGGTAGAGATGTCGTAATGCAATGTCCCATAAACATTTTGATTTGCTCAAAATAAAATTAAAATAAAGAATAATCTTATTTTTTAAAGATAAAAATACTTCAAAAAAAATATAATAAAAATCTCTACATTATTTTATTAATTACTTTTCTTAATTTTTGTTGAGTAGTTAAAGTAAACTTGACTTGGTCAATATACTAATGGTTTTTGAGCTCTAGGTGTAGAATTTTGTAGAATTTTTCTACAAATCAACTAGCTCTGATACCATGTAGAAATTTCTACCTGTAGATCACTTGGTAATGCAATGTACTAAAGCAAAACACTTTATCTACTTCTAAAAACAATTTAGCGAAAGCTTAATCAACCATGAGCAACATCAATAAGAACACATATAACTGATAAGAAGGAATCAATCACACATAACACAGAAGAATTTACTCGGGAAAGCACCTGCCTAAAACCCCATCTCTGTATTATCATACAAGTGGAAATATAGTCCAGATTACACAAAGCCTTAGCTTGAAAGCTACCCAGCTCTCAGTACAATCCCTCTGTTGCTCATAGATAGTCAAAGGCTTCTCACAAACCTTCTCCTCTGCCCTCCAAGCCTACTATTTCCTTGTGCAGTTTCCTTGAGGTCCAATGCTGCCACTTGTGTGAATTGGCCTCTTCACACACTCACTAACCTCTGATCTAACTGCACAAACTTGAAGAAGATAAATCCTCATCATGGATGAGCTTCTTTTATAGGAAAAATATTCATCCAACTGATAGTACATTGTCCCTTCTCTGATTTCAACTGGGTCTCTAACAGAACTGACATGCATCAGTTATCCGTGAGTGAATACACAGTTATCTGAAAATAATAGTTGTCACATGCATGCAAGCATCAACAAACTATATCTCACTAATTTAACAACTTGTTAAATTAATCTAACTGAACTTGACTAAGTTAAACTAAGTCAACTGATCCTCTCAATATAGAACTCATACTTATTCCCTCAATTAGTGGAGGAAATTAAGGATAAATTCCTTAATCAATGGGACAACTCATGTGCATGCTCACAAAGACTTCAAATTCGAATTTCCTTAACTAATTAACTCAACTGGATTAATTAATTAATATTTCCAACTGTTATTAAGACCAAAATTAATTTTACTTCCTATAGATAGACTAGGGACTGTTATAAATAGGAAGGGACCCAGAAATGCTATTTTTAAAACTTTCTATTTTTAGCAGTTTCACCTCTCACCCAATGTGGCCAATGACCTCATTGGCCAAACTACTATTTTAGACATGCTATTTTTAGCAATTCTATTTTTAGCACATTCTAAATTTAAAATTTCTTGTTGCACATTTTTTAATAGATATATTCTACTTGTCGAGATGTTTCCATTTATATATGGCATGACAAGTAATTCTTCATGGTTTGAGAGTTATTCATGTTTGAAGTTAGTAACCCCAGTTAGTGGGCTAAAACCCTATGGGGTTGTGGCATGGCACTCATAAATGGTTTTGGTTAGTGAATAGTTATTAATTAATAATTTTTTAAGCTCCTAAAATCCCTCCAACATTCTCCATAGAAGCCCCTCTCAACTTTGTAAAAAGAAATCTCATATATCCTCCAGATGTAGTGATAGTGGAATTCTCGCTATAACTTCATTTCTACACAGTCTTAGATTCTAAAATTCAAACCCATTTGATTCGCAATCCTAATGAATGTCATGAACGAATTTTAGATCATGGTTCGCTATATTTTTGGAGTAAGTTAGGGTTTTTGCAGGCTTTTGAATTTCATCTCAAAGAAGTGACCTTGGGAAAATCATCATAACTCTTTCTCTGTGAACAGGATTGGAATTCTGTAAAAAGTGATAGATAGTGCATGGACTGTAGCTTCCTATGTATCAATTTTAGAGCCTAAGGAGGAAACAGTGACACGTGGCATGTCGTACAAGTTTTCTCTACTCAACTTGTCCACAATTAGGTCATTGTGAGAGATTGGGCATAACTTTGTCGTTAAGAGTCCAAATCAGGTCAGACCTGTGGCATTGGAAAGAAGACTTAAAGGGATTCTATAGGACCAAAGATCACATGTTGTGGATCTGAAATCATAGAGATACCTTAGATTAAATATCGTGCTCCTAGAGGGCAAGAAAAACTAGATCAAGTGTTGTCAAGGGGTGCAAAGGACCAAACGTTCTAGGGCAGCATAGAGCAAGGTGCAGCAGAGGTAAGCTATAGGTAAGTATCTTATGTATATGCATGTTCATCTCTTAAGTGCTTTAGGTTCCTTTTATTCTAATTTGTTGTTTTTGTTTATCACCGACATATGCTTTGCAGTATGAAGTAAGTTTTTCTATTATCATGTCATGGGTATTTCCTTCAAGAATTTTTGTAGGTGTCATATATTCATCAAGAGAAGACTCAATGCATAATATAATATTCTAAAGAAGGAGAAAGGGTAGCATGACAAGAGTAGAAATCAAGGTGCAGAACAGTAGCAAGAAGTTCACCACATGAAGTCTTCAAGTGAGCAACACTGCATACAGACATTGTAAAAGTATCATTATACAAAGTCATTGTAAAAGAATATTTGTAAAAGTTGTACAATTTTCTATCTACCAAGAGTTGAAAAGGCAATGTGGGAGGTCTAGGATCATCATTAGGTTGTTGTTTCATAGTTGGGGTTATGATCTAGTGTGTCTTCTTCTTCTACATCATTCTATATCATTGTAAAGTGGACCATTTTCCCTGATATGGGAGTTCATTCTTCTTTTATTCTTCTATAGGGTGGTAGGGTGGTGCTAGGGTGAGTTGTAGCTCATTGGGTGATTGGGGCATCTGTTCAGTTAACTACTAAAGAATCTCGAGCGTTGGAGTGTCCATCCAGTGGGAACTGGAGAAGAATGATTTTCTAGATTCTAGGAAATTAAAGCTTTCTTTTTAATTGGAGTTGAAGATTAAAGAATTATTAGAAAAGTGTCCAGTGGTTTTTGACCTGGAGGAGGTTAATGATAATTGAAGATTAACTAATGCTTTGAAAAGATTTAAAAGTGCTAATTGCTAAGGAATATTGATTTACCCCCCCTCCCTCTCAGTATTTTCTGACAAATCTCTCATGTCAGAAATACCAAATATGTGGCGAATTCATCCCCCACAAAATGAGGAAGAGGCTATCAACAAAGCTCATCAATTAGAGTTGATATACACACAATTTGGATACCTCTACCATTTCCTTCAAGATGCACCCCACGTGAAAAATTTTAAACCTAAGATACCAGGCTCATCTAATGCTATATATGGATTAACCAATACCATAGCCTAAAATAAACCAAGAACCACCTTCTAGTACTCTGGAAATACTTACCATGTCCAACCATTTGGTGCCATGATTTCATCATACCCACCGCAAAACATAAGATATTATCCTAGTCAACCTACCCCTATGCAGAACCTTTCTATGTAGGTTGGCCCATACCCTCCCTCAAGGTAGCCATTACCCCCCCCCCCCCCCATGCATGATAGCCAATATCCTACGACATAGGGAAATGCATATCTCCCTAGGACTACAGAAGAAGTTTACACTTCCCATAGCACGTATGCTAATCAACGACCAAGGAGTTTGTATTTCCATTTTCTAGCACCTCAATAGAATAACCCACCAGCATAGACTAATGCAAGGGTTAATTTTGATCAACCTTATCTCCCCCAAAAACAACAATCATTTTAACAACTATACATGGATAATCTGCTCAACGCAACTATGAAAAAAGGAAAGAAAAAGCCAAAGGTAGAGCTTGGATAGGGGGGGCAGCAGGGACGAGAGCCGGGGGGGGGGAATCAACAACAACCTCTACAAGCACCAGTTGGGGGAAACCTCAACTGGAACCCAAACTAGGGACATACCAATAATAACCCACAAAGGAAAAAAAAGAACCCCAGTCTATGGAATAATCACGCTTGTTCCATTTGCAGGGAATATGGTCATTAGACCCATTATTGCTCTAAACTCCCTAAGTTGAAGAGGATGAAATATAATGAGGGGGAAAGGGGGACAAAACCAACAAAATGCAGTAATGCAAAATCCTTTCCCCCGTTAAGGAGTGGTAATACTCAACATGAACTTGCCCCACAACAGTATTGAAATCCTCCTGGATGAATTTCCCAAAATACCTCAAGTCGCGACATTTACATGGCATGGGAACAAATTCTCTTGCAGAAACAGAACTAGGATTACAAAACTCTACCAAAAACTAACCCATCCACCTCAAACACTATATCACCTACAACACCTTTGAAAATCTCTAGACACCCCATAAAACCCATCCCAAAGATGGTCAAATTTCCTTTACTACGAACAATACATAACTCAAAGGCTACTAATAGCTACATCATAGTTGATGACTTAGCTCAATGTCCTACAGCTATGTGAGCATTGGAAGTATTGCAAACATGCCTAACCCAATGGAAAGGCTTTTTTTCAGCATTAGGAGAAATTGACCCTACCGATTCTCATTTAATGACTTTTGACTTGGATATCTCTACTCCACGTCTTCCATCGATATTTGCCTTCCAAATCCCAGTCACAATCTGAAATATCACCATCCACCACTGCATAGTCAATCAAGGAGAATCAACATGCATTATGTCCAAAACAGTTTGGAAAAAACTTAGATCTCCATAACTCAAACCATTTGACATCACTCTCAGAGCGTACTATGGGTGCCCTTCTGCTCCCATATACCTATACCAAGATGTTCCTCTACAACTTGTCAGTAAAATGGTGCCCATTTACATAGAAGTCCTAGACGCATAGTTGGATTACAATATCATTCTTATCCGAAGTTACACATATGCGATGAAGGCAGTGGCATCTTTGATATTCAAGGTAATGATGTTACCTCATAATGGGAACATTTTTACAGTTGACCAACACACATACTATGAGGATAAGGTACCCACCACCCCTAATGACATGCTACCTTTCGTAGGATCTTCCCCTGAGTTGATCACAATCCACACTGAATTCAGACCTAGAAATTTTAAACCATCAATGTGCCTTGGTACATACACTAGAGACCCACCTTTGCTAGAGGCCATTCCTATTGCCACAAGAGCCCTAGTGTGCATGATGAGTTCACCAAACACCCTTAAGATCAGAGACTAATTATAGGCACCATCAACACTGCAACTGTCGATTCTATGTTCCTACCATATGATATCACCCAAACACCCTTCGTATACCCTCCACTTGGTGTTGTCTCACACCAAGCCATGACAACACTTACATTACCAAATATGGCTCTCACGATACTAGTCTAGTATCTGGCCCCTCAGACCATGTTGGAAAACTTAAGTTTCACCTCAAAAAGCATCATTCCTATAGCCCCTCCTCAGGAAACAAACCCAAATAAAGCAATGCCCGCATCGACACTAGCTAATGCCCACAAGAGGGATAAGAAAAAATGCAAGAAGGTGGAAGATTCAAACTCTTTCTTGTCCAGGGTACCTCCACCCTATGATTTGTGTGAAGTAGTTGGGAACCCTACCAACATGTACCCCGAGTTAGAGGAGTTAAAATATCTTCTGCATGCCCCAAAAATGCCAGTGACCCCACCTCCACCTACTAGAGAAAAGGCAAGCACGTAAAAATTCTTTGCACACAACCCATGCATGTGCTACATACGAGGAGTACAGGAATTACACTCATCATTGCCTCAAAATCCCTCGATCTCAAGATGCATTAAGTGCACTCGCCCAAGATAATATTATGGCTCATCCACTTCCCAGCACACTAGTGGTGGATGATGGATCCAAAACCATCTTTTGTGTTTTACAAGAAGAGGCTTCGTGCTCATATTCCCCTAACACCTATGGTCACAAAACCTCCCACCATACAAGGAGGCAGACATAATTAGTGACACCTCAACCTGCCTCCCTATGCACTTTATGTGATGAACCAAACCATCTTATTAACCAATGTCCTGAGTTTTTGGAATTGAAGAAATGGTACCTAAACCCTCAATTTATCCCTAGCAATAGATCCAGGAACAAATTCCATAATTGACTCATGTGTACACATAACCATCATACTCAATTTTTCCTAACCCTTCCTCGATACCATGAAACATTGGCTTTTATGCCCCAATTCATCACTAAGAACTCAACATATGTCCAAATAGATACACCATCTTAGGATAACACCATGCCAGTAAGGGATGATGGATATAGAACTATTTTTTGTGTTTTCAAGGAAGAAGCACCACATGCGGTTCATCTAGGTACCTAACATCTTGTTACCCCTCACCTCTAGTTAGAATCTAAAAGGAAGACAAAACAACCTTAGGTAGTATGGTCAAAACCTCCTCACATATGTGCCCTATGTGACAAACCTAACCATCTGGTTAATCAATGTCATGAATTGAGAAAAATCAAAGATGTCTTTCGCTTGTTGGTTCATATTCCTTGACCTACTCACTCAAATCAAGCTAGACACTAACATGATCATTGTCACATCTGCTCCCAAACACATCATATGTGAAATTGTCAATACCTTCCATGTTTCTGAGAAACAAGAGCAACATTGAGGCAAACTGTCATTGGGGACACAAAACATGTCGATATTAAGATTTAGAGGTGGCTGAAACCCAGGAGTGTCCCATTTCATGACACCAACCTAGTGTCATCATCTCACATAATGGGAAATCTTGAAATCCACACCATTTATCATGTTATCACTAGTCGTGCATGCAATGTTTCTACCAACGACTCTCATAGTTCAGAGACATCTCCTCTTTTACAAAAATTTGGACAACTTAGAATTTGAATTCCCTAAGTTCACCATATCCCTAAAAACTAGCCTCTCATGGAAGAATGTGCATTGACTTCTAGGATGCCGACATTATTGTGGGAACCTACTCCCACTCACCATCAGTCCACCATTACAAAGATTTTACCGCCACCTAATGCTGATGACACACAACATAACATATGATTCATTTCCTCTTCCATAGGAACTGTGATTCATGTTATCTTCTCATCATTTTTTTGTGTCAAGATTGCTAAAACTACCACAATGATGGTATCGCAACTAAATGTGTAGACGCATCCCATATACACATTGTCAACTTTACTTAGTTCTATGAAATCAACCACCAAATCATTTTCTTACTCATGTACTAGCTTATCTATGCCCAAAATCCACCCTCATGACCTCGCATAACCAAATTCAACATTAGATAATATTTTTCACTCAGAAAAGAAATATTCTTGAGGCCATAAAGAAACATGAGTGTCCGTGGGATGCCATGCATAATCGTTCTTTCTTTCCACCTAAAAAAGCATTTGTACCTATTGATGCACCCAAGCACAATATTTTCATAATAGACTCAAAGGATTTCCTACCACCAGGATAGGTAGATTGGTTTAAAAATCCCATCCTAACACTAGATTCATTTGAGGAAGGGAATGTGTCAAATATCTCACCTACCATTAAGGTCAATATTTCAAGCAAAGCTAGCATTGTGGAAGAGATCTCGCTAGGGGAAACATGCTCTCAGAAGAGTTGACCTCATACAAAGCCCTATTTTAAGAATATAGGGATATCTTTGCATGGACTTACTATGATATGCCAAGCATCAGTCCCACCATCACAGAACACCATAATGGCACATGGCCTGATGCCCTCTAGTTCGGAAAAACAATGCCAGCTCCATCCTTCTAAATCAAAATTGATCAAGCAGAAAATTGACAAGCTCCACAAAGTTGCCTTCATTTATCCTATCACTTACACTTTTTGGGTTTCCAACCCTGTATCCGTTATGAAAAAGCATGGCACCATTCATGTATGTACTAATTTTCGAGATCTAAACAAAGCATGTCCCAAGGGAAATTACCATATGCCAATGATCGAACAAGTTATTGATGCATGCATCTATCATGAAGAATTATCCTTCATTGATGGGATCTCTAGGTTTAATCAGATTTAGATTTGCCATACGGATCAATATAAAACAACCTTCACAACCCCATGGGGCACACTCGCATACTGAATCATGCCCATTGTTCTTAAAAATGTTGGCACCACCTTCCAGCGGGCCATGAATTACATCTTCCATGATCTAGCTCATCTCATCCTTGCCTATTTGGACTACCTCACCGTATGATCAAAAAAGCGCATATATCATTTGGATGATCTTCTCCTAGTGTTTCAGAGATGTTGAAAATACAACCTATGCTTGAACCCTCTAAAGTGTGTCTTTTGCATCAATGTGCGAAGACTACTGGGATTCGTTGTTTCCCAACAAGGTATTAGAGTTTACCATATCAAGGTCCAGGCTATCCAGGAAGTGACCCCTCCAAAAACTTTAAAACAGTTACAAAGCTTGTAGGGTAAGGCTAACTTCTTACACTACTTTGTACCCGACTATGCCACTTGTGCGCATGGCTTCTTGTGCCTCCTTCATTAGGATATTCCCTTACACTGGGATGAGCAAGCATAAAAATCATTTGGAGCACTAAAAAATGCATTATCTCAAGCTCCATTGATTAGGCCCCCTTACCTATTAGCATCTAACATCACAATAGTTGGGGTATTAGTTTAAGGACTTGGTAATAGAGAGCACGTAATATATTACATCAGTAAAAACCTCTCTAGGCATGCCTTGAATTATGAGTCAGCCAAAGAGATAGGCTTAGCCCTAGTACACTCCATATAGAATATTCGACACTACATCATCTTACAGACCACCACCATAATAGAAAATATCATCCCATGAGATATTCGCTCACTCATATTATGATGAATCATATGCTTGATGGGTATTTATCCTATAGAATTTTACCCACAATTTGCTTCCCCCAAGAGCAAGAAGGCACTTATCCTTATCGAGTTAATAAAAAATATCCCTACAAAGACCCAAGGGTCCCATATTAATGATGATTTCCCTGACGAACATTTGTTCTTTGTATTAACAGATGACCCCTGATAAGATGACGTCCTCCCTTTTCTATGGACTCAAAAGTTCAAACCTCATCTAACTTGTGACGACCAAAGGTGTATTCACTACCAATGCTCCCGTTACCTCCTAATGCGAGATGTCCTTTCTTATTGAGACATAGACACCATCCTTTGTCGATGCCTTAATCTCAAAAAAGCTAAGTGGGTCTTAAATGATTGCCACAATGGATCTTGCAGTAGCCACCTATGAGGGATGGCTACTACTCAAAAAATCCTCTGTGCTAGTCATTTCTAGCTTACCTTGTTTCGTGGTTGCATTCAAGCAATCAAGAGATGTGAGCAGTGCCAAAAATATGCTCATAAGATGCAATCTCCATCGACTCATGTACACCTGGTCATCATCGTTGGCCGCTTCTGTAAATGGGGCATAAACTTCATGACTTGCAACCATCCAACTTTAGGCAGCCATAAGTACATTGTGGTCGTTGTAAACTACTTCACCAAATGGGTAGAGGCCATGCCCACATATACCGCCCATGGTTTTTCTTTAACCATTTCATAACACGATTCGGTGTTCCCAAGGAGTTGGTCTCGGATCATGGAAAACATTTCGAGAATGAGATATTTCAAGAGCTATCCCAAAACCTTGGTTTCTCTCATGAGTTTCCTTATCCATACTACCCTCAATCCAACGAGAAGGTAGAAGTTGTCAACAAAGTCCTCAAAACAATGTTGTAGCATATGGTGAACAACCATAAAATAATTGGTACCACATGGTGTTTTCATCCTTATGGGCATATCATACTACGGTCAAAGCATTTATTGGATTCACACCATTCCAATTAGTCTATGGGGTTGAAGTTGTTCTCCCCATTAAGTGTGAGATCCCTACCTTACACTTAGTTATCAAACTTCTCTCCAACACCACACCTTTAGAGAAAATTTTGGTGTATTTGGAACACATCGAAAAAATTCAACAAGAGTCTCTCCAACATAATGAAGCACACAAAAAATGGACCAAAGCCTCTTTCAATTGCACTATCACCCCTCAATAATTCAACGAAGGGGAGTTAGTCCTTCGCTATGACGTTGCCAAAGAATATTTAGAACCAAGGAAGTTTGATACATTATGGAAGCGCCCATACATTATTAAACATTGTCTCCTCAAGGGGGCATACATGTTAGCAGAGTTGGATGGGGCTTGCCTCAAAGATCTTGTTAATGGGCTCTACCTCACAAAATTCTATCCCTAACATGAAACACAACCCTAGAATGTATGCACCATGAATTATTTTCTATGATGAGCACCTCATCATGGATTTACACTAAAATCACTCTCTCATCATGTGTCGAAGATGGATCATCGTTACCCTATCATCACAGATACGTTGATGGTGCTTAATGATGGTCACAAAACCTTGCTGCAACAACCTGGGCCATATAATATTTCTACCTAACACCCTTTCACCACAAGGGGCTATGTATCAGTTCATACACCAATAATCAAGTTGAATATGATGTTGTCATAGACCTTTTAGCCAATGCCTCCCATCTAGGTATTAATCACATGCATGTGTTCCTTTATTCCCATCTTGTTGTATTGTAGTTGAACAAAACCTTCAAAGTACATGATCCATGCCATTTTCGGAAATACTTATATGCACAAATTTTAGTCCATTGTTTTGATCATATTACATTTTTACATATACCAAGAGATCAAAATCATAAATTCAACCGCATAGCTAATCAAAGGATAAAATTTTCATGCATCACATATATATCATGAGCATCATATCCATCAAATAAATGAAACATACATCACATGTATATACGCATACACATAAAACACATCATGAGAGATGCAAAAATCACCATCTCATATACATACACACACACACACACACACACACACATATATATATATCAAAAAAATATCAAAAATATATGTGTACAAAACATATACATCTGTTGGTACAATCCAAAAAATAAGTCATCAATAGGGGAGCATCCTCATAATGGGTGTTTTCCCTGGTAAATATATCAGAAAATACATCTAGGTCTGAGGCCTAACATCCCTTACACCCACCACCTGAGACCCCCTCACTTCATCTGGAGCCAATATGGGATGAGAAGTCGCCACTTCCATCACAAAACAATGAAGGATAGGGCATCGCACTCTATCACAAGCCATAACCCTCTCCACCATGTCCCCCCCCAGACCCTCCCAACCCTCCTCGGGAATCCCATGAAATAAGGTGATCGCATCATCCCACACATCCTCAGCATCTCTAGCATGAGCCTCAACAGCATTCACATGCTCATGCAACTTGTCCATCTTATCCTAGGGAAATGAGCTACCTCCCTCTCAAGAGGGACCCCCTATCTCGATTCGACGGTGCTGAGCCAATCTCACAGAGTCCTCATACACCCTGTCATCTCTCTACCATTGTGGTACATCCAACACACCAACTATACCCAATCAACAAGGATCATTGCCCTCTATGTAGGCCAACAGATGTCCTCGAGGACCCACATCTATAATAAAACATACATGGTATCAGTATGATCATACATATACATCATAAATACATTGAAATAAGCACAAATGACACACAAAACACATACTTTTTTTATCTCCAAGTGCCGCCAAGAGGTAGTCCAATATATGGATCTCCCCTGAAGTCTACACCAACATAGGGGTACTCCAGAATCATATGAGTGTTGGACATGAACCAACCATCCATTGGGGTTCCAGTAGTGTACCACCTCATCCCCACCTACTCGAGGCATCATCAGAGCTCACTGTTGTATTTGTGGCTCTCTCGCGGGCCTTGGTGGCACTGCTAGTATAGGACATAGCATCATAACCCTCTCATAGAGAATGCTACAAAGGATGCTAGCATAACAATAACTGTGAGATTGACCCTTACGCACCTACCTGAGTTGTGATGTCGTCCCCCTGTAGAAAAAACCAACTTAGTCATAGAAATGGCCCTCCTAGAGTCTCTGAAGGATTACGATTTGTGGCCTAGACATTCAGTGAGGGGCAGTTGACCTAGTGAGGTTCATAATCATCACTAAATTAACTCACTTAGTTAAATATAGAATTCTGTCAACCTGGATGCATCCCCAATAGATAGTATTGGGCCCATAGTGGTCATCCATCCATGAATGAAGGTCCACCCAACTAGGTGAAAATGACATCCATAGTACCTTTCCATGAGGCAACAATCTTGTAACAAAATAAACATCCACTGCAGTAGTGAATGCCAAGCCTCGACCCTGGATCCTAAAAACCTCTCGATCTAGCTCCCAACTTCGTATCACAAAGTGTAGGAAGTCATCCTATGACCTAAGTAAAGGGTTATAAACATACTTCAACAACCCCCATCTAGCCAGCATAGCACTCACCTGACCATATCTAGCCATCGCTATCTAGATGGGATCCTAGTCACTCTCTCTCCATGTTATCCCCATCTTGTGAAAAAGGATGTAAAAAACAAAAAAATAGCCTCATAAACTTACAAACACACACACACACACACACACACACACACACACACACACACACACACACACATACACACACATATTCAGTAATCTCGCACACCTATTTCTATAACTTGTGCCTGGCAACGTGTCTATCCCTCAAATAGGTATGTGGTACCACACGAATTAAGCCTTTACAAAGGTGTCATCAATGAATCTATTAGACTTTAACTTGCAGATACATTGGTTCAAAGACCGTGTGCTTATTCTATGCATAGTCATGCAAGCCACGTGCCTATTTCATGAACAACCACTCCATTTATGTGTTTGTAATCCCACAAGCTGTAGGGTCATCAAACCAAATACCTCATGACTGTTTTCCCCACAACTAAATCCATGGCATGAATGTATTCCCTAAACTTGTGGGGAATGCGCGACTATCTCTCAGTCGCTCACGAAGATCACGCAACTGTCTCATATTCACCTGCGTCATTTCTCATTTTCCCATAACAAGAGGACTAAATAGGCCACCCTGTATGGTCTGCCTACCCTACCTTACCAAAATTACAAAGCTCGAGTTATGATCTCTTACCTGTATGTCCTTGTACACTTCCTGGGCACATAGGCTAACCGCAATGGAAGAAAATAGCTCATGGAGTTGCTCTGCACTCCAATTCAGCAAGTACAAAATACATGGCATATCGCCCACTTTTCCCTATATATCATTTGCTTTGTCATCTTCCAGAGCCCAGTACAAGAACTCAGGACCTCCATTCTCAAAACCTTCAAAAACATAAATATCATTACCATGCCATCTTCATCATGGTACCCTCCATTCCATTTCAACCTCAAACTCATTTTTGGGCCAATCTCACACTCAGAGTACCCCTTCAGGGCACTTTTCCATGTTCTTCGAACCATCTTGTTTCGAATATTTCAGCTTATATATGTTTTCATCAAGATTTTTTCACTTGGGGAATTGGTTTTCGAAGTTACAGGTACATTAGCATCTTCCTATCATAATTAGTCTCCTGGTGGCCATCGACTATGAATGTATCATTCTCCACCTAACATGATAGGCTTCTTACAAAGCCTTGCATAGATTGACATCATTTCTTTGAAATGCACCATAGGGTCCATCATCTCGACCACTTTTGCCACCACCTCCCTTTTCACATGGTAAACTTCCATGTCAGTCGATAGTACCTTCACATCCATGCATCACCCTATTTTATAGACCCCCACACACTATTGGGATCCATGACCATTGACTCAGGATGAGAGCCATTTCATTTTCATGTCTTGAATATCAACCTCATTCTCCTCTTATTTACCTATTTTTTACCAACATTACTCCCGAGCCGCCTCATTTATTTTTATCCGATTAAGTTGAATGCACTCTTTTTGTCCAAATTTGGCCTATCATGGCTCCATATGGCATAGCACATTTGCATTACTTCATCTACCTCATCAACCCCAAACTGAGACCAACCAATGTGGTTGTAAAAACACCTTATCTCCATCATCATGTAGGTCACCATTTTCATGGGGCACCCATCTCCTTGTATGTACAACCCAAACCACCTTTACATTATTTTGGCAAGTGTACAAATATTTTTTAGGAAAAGGGTTCCGACCCATATTTTCATGTCTCATACCTCATGGAAGTCCCTAGTTTCCTTTGGTTGGAGATTTTTGATCACCACACCATTTATTAATCACTCATTTTTCTAGTCAAAACACGCTTATACCTACGTTGGATTTCCTACCAGCTCCAGGGGCATTCCCCCCAGAAGAATTATTTTTACTGTCACCACTCGTGTTACAGCTCCAACCTTAGGCCATTCTATGTATCCATTCATATTTTCAACTTTCATTAGCATGTCTTGTTGACACACCACATTCTAGTCATCTTTATCCTTCACCTTAATTCCCTGAATCAATATTTCAGGGGGCAGTTAGCACTTCTTCCCTTTTGACTTCAACACCCATCTTCCAGAATTGAAGCAGGACCTTGGGTGCCTCCTTTCCTATGGGATATCCTTGGGTGGCACAGGGGGGATCATTATCACCCATTGATGTCATCGATCTCCCTGAAATTCAACACCATCATAAGATTTTCATGTCATGGTAGTATTGTACATTGTGACCACTACAATTCTCTCATTTAGTCGAAGACCCATACATTTTTTAGCACCTCATTTAGTAGTGCTTACATTTTGATACATGGGAGGTACCTAGAGTCGAAGACCCATGCATCCATGAGCACCTCACTTAGTAGTGCTTCACTCTTTGATGCATGGGGGCACCTAGTTCAAGCTATTTGTCAGAAGATCCCTTGAGAGTGTCAATATTAATCATCAGCATGTCATCCACTGCAATGCTAACTTCATAGGAATACTTCCTGTATGATTGTAATAAATATTCACTAGTCATCGTAATGACCATGGGACATTCTTGCCTCGTATAAACACTTGGTATCAACATTCCTTCAAAACATGGTTATCTTTCATTCTTATTCAGGGATTTTTCCCTGCTCATATCTGCAGTAAGTTATTTTCTCTCTCAAGAAGTTGACCAAAATCTTAGTCAGAAAAGAAAAGTGTGATATATTTCAGTTGTACATTTTCTCCTAACCTCATACATCAAGGGGAAACTATTAACACATAAAAATCATACACACATTTGTACAATCCATATGACACCCAAAGTTGTCCAGTAGAAGGTATAGGTGAAGATTTTCCATCTCAAGACATCATGGAATTCAAAAATCTAAAGTTCTCCAGAGGTCTTAATTATAAAATTTACCTATGTGGCCCATTTAAAGATCAAAATTAGCGACCGCACGACTTTTCCTTCAATAGTCTCGTGATCAAAGAAAAATTTGAATCATCAGTCTTGTACCACTTAACACACTTGGAAAATGGGATTCCCTAACATGTTCCAGTCAAGGACAACCAATTTCGAGTTACCCTGGAGATATGTAGCCCCCAAGGGGTCCTCTTGTCCTAATCATAAGTAATTTTATCATTAATGGACCAAGAGAGGGTAGAGGGATTCAAAATTCTATTTAAACAGGCCATTGGAAGACCAAAAACAAGGCAATGTTATCCTGGTAAAATTTCTCTCAAGCAATCCTGCATTCCATTGTTGGGAAGAAGAAGTAGAGAATTGTTATACTAGCCAAATTGTTTCTCAGCAATCCAACATTCCAATGGGAATAATATTTCACCATTGAGAGAGTCTTCATATTTCTTTGAGAGAGAGGAGAAGCTTGAAAAGAGATTGAGGAAAGGAACTTCCTTGTTGGGGATTTTTGAGCACAATAGCTCAAATAATTCTCTACAAATGTTTTAGGATTCATCAATTGTATCTCTTCTACATTCAAAAATCAATAAAGGGATCCTTTTCCATTAGGTTTTTGTCTTGTTTCCTTCATTAAGAATTGTCTATGTGTTTATTTGTTAGTTTTTAGTTTTTGTCTATGTATGTATTCTCTTCACCATTTAAAGTGCTTTGTTTACTCACGCGTGTCCACTAGCAGCAACCAACTATCTGTGTTTTCTTTGCAGGGAACAACCAACTGCTAAGAAGGTGTCTTTTGGTGCCCCATAGCAACAAATACACCACCACATATATTTTTATCACTTTATTTAAATATGATACAGTGGGGAGCAATCAAGCTCCATCATTTTAGGTCAGATGAGAAGGTTACTTACATCCTTACAAAGCCTCTTGGTAAGTCTAGAAAGTCTAGTGATAAAGTAAAAGGATGCCACTCTCCTTTGAAGTGTGAATTCTCTAGGGTCTCCAAAGTTCTAAAGGAGCAAAGGGCAACAGTTGACTTTGATGAAGAGGATGTCTTGTTTGAGTGGTTGATCTGATCATGGTGTGTTGGTATTTGGGTCTATGGTCTTGGAAAATTGGTAATGTAGAAATAAAAAATTGATTGAATCAAAAGAAATGCAAAACTAAATCATGCACCTAGTACCCAAGAATTTGGTGGGCTAAATTTGAGCAGTACTTGGATGGGAACTTTTCGCGTATATGACCCCAACCCTAGTTAATATTTCAAATCTAGATATGAGAATGAAAAATAGAAGAAAAATCATACTAGTGCCTTATGCCCAATTAATAAAGAAAGAGTTTCTCCTACTTCCTTACATGAAAAATGAGAGTTTTTGGTCTTTCACTCAAATTATCAAACTTCCACAATATTATAACCATGAAATATTAAAATCTTTCATCAACTTACAAGACGTTGAAATTTGTAACTAGGTTCGGTCTTCATAAATGTATTTGATATGTACTTATCAAAAGAATGAAGAAAATATTATTATTATTACTATGACTTATTAAAGCATGGGTTTCATGCTTGGGTAATCATGTTTTAGGTCAAAGTCGCCGTTGATAACTTCTAGGATTTATTTTGATTCATTAGAGTCATTGTACATTTAAAGAGACCCTTCTTGGGCTTTCATATCATGTAAAAATAATTATTTTTGAGTCAAAAATGGATTTAGTCTCCACACAAAGTCAGCCTCAAGAAGATCAATTCAGCCTCAAGACAAGTAATTCAATCTCACAAAAGGGCTATAAATACAAGGAGCTCGAATTCATTTGGAGCATCTCATTCTCTCTCTTATAGTTTGATCCTTAAAGTTGGAAGCTGGAAAAGTGTGAAATTGTTCAAGGGCTAGAAAAGAAGTTGGAAATAAGTGCGAGTGTTTAGAGGAAGATAGAAGGGCTCTAAATCAAAATTTTGGGACAATGTTGGCTTGAGGGGGCTTGGACCCAGGTTCAAAGTTAGCTACTCTAACCAACAAAACCCTACATTATCGGCCCGTTTGGCAACAACCCGTGTAGTGCAGGCTGCAGTCTCACCCAAGGCAGTATTGGGGGATGTTAGAACAAGGCTTCTACATCCAGAAGGCTATGTGATGTGGGGTTAGGGTATTTCTTTAATTATAAGCCTAATCTTACCTTCGTGAATGCTTATTCATGAAATTTTAAAACTTAAAGTGATTTTCAATTAAACAGAGCTATAAATTTCGCGTAAACGTCCAACCATGCATAAAATAACATATAGCTATAAATTTCACGTAAATGTGTAACCATGCATAAAATAACATATAACAATAGATCTAGATCTTCGTAGAGCACTTAAGACAAAATGCAGATAAATGTCATTCGATTGCGCGTAAACACAGAAAATACACACATATATAAAATTAGACACAAAATTACTTCAAATATTCTTTATTACTTTAGATATTCCTTATACAAACTTTCCAGACCCTGCGCACATAGATGAAGGGGCCTACGCACTCAACTGTGGACTTACCAAGGTCTTCATGCACTCAACTACAAGAGCCTTCCCCTTCACAAAAAACATAGAAAGATCGTACTTACTCATAACATATCAAATCCCATTTTGTTCAGTTATGTCATCTTTAGACTCGCTGAGACACCCTTTTATATACTCTTTTTAACTGCAATACCATGGTCTGCAAACCATGGGAGGATCTCAAAACAATACAAAAACTAAAGGGATTTTACCTTCCTAAGCCCCTTGACTCCTATTTCCTTAAAATGTGGAGACTTTATAATACTTTATCAAAATCTGTCCCAAGGGACCCCATCCCAATAGGCCCTTAACAAAAATATGTGACTTGTCCTCAAGCCACTCCAGTGGTACACTCTAAATATTTGCTTTCAAGCTGCTGAACAAAGACTTCACTGGGTGAAGTGCCTCTCTGCATTGTACTGCTGCCTGTCAAACTTCTTCGACGAATTTTTTGGTAGTTGGCCCTTCTGTTGCTAAGTTGAATGTTCGCTGCATTTGCTGCATACGCTTGAGCATGCATTCCACTTTCTGTGAGAGATTCCCTACTTCTTCTTCCCATGACTGCATACATGCAGTGATAATCTGCATCTTCTTGTGCAAATCCTTGATTTGTCCTTGTAGGGATATGCCCTTTTTCAACCGGGCTAACCATTACACAGGGGCTAAGGTGTGTGTTGTCGTTGTTATCTCTTCATACTGTAGTTTTATATCATGGATGGTGATTTCAATCTTTTGCACCTTTGGGTCCTCCTGCAGCGAGGCACACAGTTCTATAGTTTCTTCGAACAACTAGCTACAATCCTTGATTGCAACCTGAAGATTTTCCCTATCTGTTCTGATGGCAGCTTCACACTGCTCTCAGATCTCTCATGGTGTGGTGGGTTGCAACTTCAAGAAGCTCAGTAATTTGCATCTGTAGATCGAAGCGAACTTTATCCACTTGCACCTTTCTCTAAATGCATTTGCTAGCTTCTACACTTTTTCTTTAGAAGCAACCTCAGACTAAATTTGGAGCTTGGGAACCTCGTTGCATACTCTGGAAATGGTCTACTCCAGCTATGCCCTTCTCACAGTTTCCTCATCATGATCCTAGAGAGATTTGTTATTTTCAACACACATTTGTTGGCTGGTGATCTATGCATCCTTGATCACCATGAGAGCCCGTTGCTCCCGTACCTTAAGCTCATCTGCTACACCTTGGTGTAGCTCATGCAATGTGTATAAGGGGAGCGCCGTGAGCTTAATACTCACATTATTAGGTGGCTGGTGTGCTCTCCATTTTTGTGGCATCATTCAAGTGTAAGGATCCATTAGGTAGGGGTACAACATAGAGCTCTAAAGTGAGTACCGAATATACATTGTCCAATGTCATTGGTTTCTCGCTTGCTTGAGACCAGATCTCTTACACCATGCTTACTTGTACCTGGCTCGCCTCACCCTACAACTCTTTGAGGCCCTCTTGGACCTTTGTCCAAATGGACTAGTACTATTCTTCAATGTGGCCCCATATATCTTCTATCATGTACCTGATAGTATATCCAATTTCATCAAGGTCCCCCTTAGTGAGGACCATGGCCTCTGTGCCGATAGACTTATCAGATTTGTGCTTCTTACGCATGCCTCTCACACTTGACTTGTGTCACTGCTTGACAATAAAGTGAGAATCAACGTCCTCTAGGTCTACATAGGGATCGTCAGTACCCTAATAAACTTCTTTTGTATGTTATTCTTCTTCTTGTTCGCGCTCTAGTTCTTGTGCAGTATTCTATTCTAGGTCGATGGTCACTGTTTTATTTTCCTTTTGTCTTGCTTTGTTAGCCCCATTATACCCTCTAAAATATCTTTTGAAAGGAGCCAGCCAGTCGACCAATGAAGGACTAGCTGTGTGATATCATCTTTGGTGATAAAAAATGGCAATGTTGTCCATTTATTCATCAAATCATGCCTCATGTGGATGTATACATGGTGGAAATTGGCCTTAAAATCAACAATGCACCAATATTCTGTGAAAATACTTGGTGACAACCTTGGCTTCAAGTCAATCACCATTCGCAACTTCATTTCAAAGATTACCCAAAACATCTTATTTTCAATGATATGGGCAGGGTCCTTTGTTGCCCATAGCGAGGAAAATTTTTCAGCCTCACACAACTCCAGATCCATTGAGGGGGAGTGAATCCTTTTCATCCTCCAAGCTATCAGTGTGATCAACAATAACAACCAAATGTAGTAGAATGATTTTCCTTCCTCCTACGCTTCACGGTAATCATCCAAGAACTCTTGGCTAGGTACTTTACCCAATTGAATTGAACCTCCTTGCTGCATTGCGCAACCAAGGATACCATTGTATCTTCATTCCAATAGTCACCAATGTTCACGAATTTTGGTTATGCTCGTGAACCAATGTTTACTTATTTTGTTTGCACCAGTTGCGAAATATTAAAGATCTCCACATTAGGTCCACCAACTTCGCGTTTTCCTTCTGATTCAAGGATGTTAATATTTTGTGGATCCTCATCACCTTCTTCCATCGTGACATTGTAACATTCTAAAGCATGTTGTAGTTGTGTACTCTAGTTAGGTTGTACCCACATGACAGGTTCGACAGGTGTTCGAAAGATTTTTATAGTAATTTCCTAAAGCGCTTCAACAATGCATTCGAGCCCATCTTCAAAATTGAATGTTAGCAAGAAATTTCTTTCATCTCATCCTAATCACTGGTCCCATGTTGCAGTTCCATCTCTAAATATTAGTTCTTTAGGATAACATCCAGGGTATGAATAAAGATATGAACCCACTCAGGTTGGGGTATCTCACCCCACACCTTAGTCCATCACGCTAGATGTTCGCACATATCATCCTTCCCGATGTATTTTTCAGTGAGTCGGGTGTTCACGTAGCCAAATCTTAATCGCTTCATTCTACGATATTCCTTCTAATTAGCGAAATTATCCTTATGTGTACCCCACCATATTGCAGGTGTAGCTCTTAATGCTAGATCTAAGGCCTTGAACCGATGTTCCTATGGTACATCCCTTTCGAAATGGTCAAGGAATATATTAACATCACCCAAACCATCATAATAGGGTAAGTTACGTACCTCATTAGATTCACAATGTAGCGATTTTGTAAGCTAATTACATCGTATCATAGAGACCTCATACAACTGATTCTGTCAGTTTTCTAACTCTTCATCTGAATCTGATTAGAAGGAATTGTCCTTCTCCCAGCTAATCATTCCATCTACAGTGGGATTGATACAATATTCATTTTGTGCAGTTAACTTATAGATGTGCTCAATTTCATCATCTTCATAATAGTCACAGTTCGATTCTCTGTATCACACACCCTCAGCTGGATCCAACGAGACAATTACTCGAAGTTCATTCTTTTCAAATACCATGCTTTGCTTCTTTAAGTTAATGATTGTGTTCATGTCAAAGGCCCAATCAATCCCGAGCAACGCTGGGTATGGACTACTATCATCGACGATCTCAATAAATTCAAAATCAGCCACTACTCTTGCACCTTCAATATCTACAGTTACTCCATGTAAGCAACCCTTTGGAATTATTTTTTGTTGGTTCACTATGCGCAGCTGAATTGGCGACCACTGTAAATTAGGCTTTCCCATATATTCCCAAGTTTTCTTTGGCAGTACGTTAGCATCGGAACCCAAGTCTAGGAGTAAATGGTCCATTTCTAAATCACCAAACTATGTAGTCAACCGCATCTCCCTACCAATTATCTTCTTGCTTTGGTTCACCTCATTGGCTATGTGCTATTCTGATAATGACTTATTCTTATTGACATAGTTAATATCAGCTCCTGCAGTCCTTCTACCACCTTCTAATCCTGTAATAACTTCATGCAGGTTTGCAGAAACGATTTTAACGCTATGGGATCTAAATCTTGTGTCGCAGTAGTGTCTTCAGGTTTCTCCTTTCATGAGACTAGTATCGACATCTGGTTCTAAGATGTAGAAGCACCTGGACCCATAAAAATCTTGCTTTCCTCCATGAATGTCTCTTTTTCTTGATTTAAATCAAACCCAACATTCTTCTCACTAGCCTTTTGGAACCAAGGATCCAATTCTGGTTGTTTGCCTTCAACCTTGTCTTCACTAGTGGTTACACCACTTCACGTGACAATGTTGATATTGGGATTGGCTTTGCGCAACTTGGATCTCATCATCTAAATATTTTGTGTTGACTGCTGGTTCTTTTTCTCCTACATCTTTGCTATTAATATTGGGAAATATTCTATAACATGATCAAATTGGCAATAGTGTTGACATGAAGAGAGCGTTGGATTCCGACATTCATGTGCAAAGTGTCCTAGTTCTCCGCAGTTGTAACAAATAATTTGGCCCTGGCCTCTTCCAGCTCCTCCTCGTCATCCTCTTCCCTGTCCTTGGAATCCTCCACAAGCTCTAGGTGAGCCTTGGTCATTTTTTGCATGGTTTTCAAAACATTCTATACAGCAGAGTTTTCTCCATCATTAGTTCATAGCTTCGACAATTCCTCTCATCATGACCAACAGATTTAGAAAAGTTACATAAGAGTTTATTTGGAGTCTTTATAAACTTATATAATAGGTAATAATTATCTGTCGAATGTTGTCCTAATACTTGGCAAATGTTACACCAAGTACTTGCATCGGTGCTAGATCCAGCAGAATATTCTGGCTTCAATCGTTTAGGACCTCCTATAGCTATATAATCCTAGAATACAAGGTACTAATCCTTATGATGACTTTCAGCCTTGCATTTTGTGCACAAAACTTTAGAATGGGTCTCTGACTTAATCTCCTTTCCTTTCTTTAGATCCTACAACTCCATATGTAGGCTTGCTAGTTGCACCTGGATCTACTAAACTCCTACATTTGTATCCTAGATCGGCGAGGCTTCTAGCTTCATCATGATTTCCAATGCTTCGGCCTAAGACCCAATATTCTATTGCGATAACAACAATGTTAAGTGAGGTAATAGCGAAGCTATGTACCAGTCCCTGTGTTGTTCATATGAAATATGAAGGTTAGCTTGACTCACTAAGCACTTCAATCATTGATCTATATCCCACACAGAATCATTCACCCTCTACTTGATCTCCTTGATCTCGGTCACACACTGAGATTTTGACTTTAGCTTCATAATTCCTCATTCAAGGCATCCTTTATGTTAGCCAATGAAGCAGATGGATGAGTTGTGTTATATCTGATGTAACATGTAAGTGCTCTATCTTGTAGTGTTGTAAAAAGTCATGCTTTCTTCATGTCACATCATTGATCTACTGTGCTTTCTGCATCTCTATGACAAAACAAAATTGTCTGGGATCCTCTCATCCATATCCCCTTAATACAAGCATTTTCACTGTATTTTCCATACTGAATAGTGGCAGTGGAGGTGGAGCTAGAATTGGAGTTGGAGCTAGAGGTGTAGGTGTAGGTGTATGAGGCAGAGGAGTGGATGGATGTGGAATTCCAGAAGTACCCTGATCTACTGTTTGTGCCACACCTTTGGGCATACTAGGGCTACTTCTTTCTTGTTCACTTTTAGACTCTCCCAATAAGGGACTGTATTCACTTCCGACGAATTTGTCTAGATCTACTCTGAATCACTTTCCACTTCGTGTAGATCCAGTCAAACCCCTCTTAAACATTAAGGTAAAGGCATAATCCCCTTTTCACACAAAAGCATTTTAATATAGGTTTTTAGCGATTTCAAGTACTTACCTCTCGAAACTTTGAAGAATCATCATTCAACTTCACTATAAGACACGGATGTATCTATTGCAAATTCAGTGACGAAACCACCCAAGATACTATCAATCTAGTAATCAGAAACCCTTGCAACCTTATAATCATATCTTTCAAGACATTTGAGTAATTCTGGAGTCCACACAATAGGATTGTCGTACTTCCACGTAGGTTCGCTATCTGCTAATTTGGACAACCACTTATGTAATTTGCAAGGGAATATCAAAAAGAAAAATTAGTGTACTTCTGTGTAGAGATGCCTCTATAACCACTTCTCTTTTGACAAGCGCGGATTCCTATTCTCCTGGGCTACAAATTCATGCAACTTTTGATCTATCCACTTGTGGATTTCCTTCTTAGTTGGTATCCACTTATGCCACATCACACATCCCTCAGATAGATCCTAGTCCCGGCAATAGAACCATTTCTTAGCTTGAGGGGCTTGGACCCATGTTGAGAGTTAGTTGCGCTAACCAAAAAAACCCTACACTACCGGCTCTTTTGGCAACAACCTGTGTAGCGCAGGCTGCAGTCTCACTTGAGGTAGTATTTGGGGATGCTAGAACTAGGCTTATGCATCCAAAAGGCTATGTGATGTAGGGTTCGTGCATTTATTTAATTATAAGCCCGATCTTACCTTCATGAACCCTTATTCATGAAATTTACAAACTTAAAGTGATTTTCAGTTAAACAGCACTATAAACTTTGTGTAAATGTCTAACCATGCATAAAATAATATATAACAGTAAATCTAGATCTTTGCGGAGTACTTAAGACAAAATACAGATGAATATCATTCAATTGCGCATAAACACAACACATGCTGGAGTATATAAAATTAGACACATAATTGCTTCAAATATCCTTTATGACCTAAGATATTCCTTATACAAACTTTCCAGACCCTGTGCACACAATTGTAGGGTCTTGTGCACTATATTGTCGACTTACAAAGGTCTCCGCGCACTCAGCTATAGGATCCTTTCCCTTCGCCAAAAACACAGAAATATCGTACAGACTTAGAACATATCAAAATCCCATTCTGCTAAGTTATGTCATATTTAGACTCGCTAAGACACCTTTTTATACTCTTTTCTATTACAATACCATGGTTCGCAAACCATGGGCAGATCTCAAAACAATACAAAAACTAAGGGGTTTTGATCTTCCTAAGCCCCTTGATTCCTAGGGACCTGCGCTACTTGCACTCCACTCCTAAAAAAGTGGAGACTTTACAATAATTTATCAAAATTTGACCCAGGGGACCTCGTCCCAACAAACAAATCTCACTCCATTTCGAGGTGTATCAATATAAATTGAAGTCTTCCAAGTTTAGTCAAAGTTGTTTTTGCTACATCTAGTAGGTCGAAGATGTTGTCGATGTTGCTAGGTCGAATTTTCTTGTGAATGGTTGACATTTGTAAGAAGGATTGAGGGTTGAATTGGTGTGGAAGGAATCTCTGTTTGGGTCTAGATTCTTTGATTAGTTTGAGAAACTATTGAAGGAAGAATTGTTGACTAGGTTTTCCCCTAGATAGGGGTTTTTCCATAGATGCTCGCCTACATCTGTTGTCTATGTGTTATTTTTTTGGTAATTGTTTGATGAACTAAAATATAAAGAAGAACATAAAGATAAAAGAATCACAAGTAATTATCTATATATGAAAATATTTCTACCTTTCTGATTTTCTAACATGGTATCAAAGCTAAGGTGAAGGAGTAAAAAGGCAATCTTGTGTATCTACTAGAAGGATCTAAAGGATTGATCTAGGGATTGTATAAGGAGCTCTTATAAGAGAAGAGGCTCTCTATCTTCAAGGAAAATGTTTAACACATTAAAAAGTGAGAACAAGTTGGAAGGAGCATCAAACTACAAATCTTGGAAGAAGAGGATTGACCTCATTCTTGAAAAGAATAGGGCCTTGGATGTGGTCAAAGTGAAGGTGAAGAAACCTACCAAAGGATCCAGTAATGTAGACAAGGTGAAGTATCGGGAATTGGAAATATTGCCTATGACTTTAATGGTAGAAATTATTAAAGACAATCTTTTCCCATATATCTCCAGTATAGACTGTGCTCAAGAAATGTATTAATCATTGACAAAATTAATCCCTATCAAGAACATAGGTCAAGTAGCAAGCTTGAAGAATGAGTGGAGGAATGCAAAGATGACAAAGGAGTATATTGTGTATTATTTCTTTGTAAGGATATAAAGGATCATAGATGAACTTCAACTCATAGTTGAAATAGTGCCAAGAAGGAGCTAGTAATCACTGCATTGTTGGGATTACCACCTACTTGGAACTCTTTTGCTTCTGGTCTCAATAGCTGGAAATAAGCTCCCACCTTTGAACAACTCTGGAATGCCTACACCCAAGAAGAAATAAGGATTCCATTAGTATCCAAAAATAGAGAAGGGAATGTGTCAAATTATTACTCTGCCTCTCACAATAAAGGACATTCCAAGAAGTCAAGAGGGCCAAGAAAGAAGGTTGATATGTCCAAGATAGAATTTTATCACTGTCACAAGATGGGTCACTATAGAAGTGACTACCCCGAAAATCAAAAGAACTAGAAGAGAAAAAAGGATAAAGCCAATGTAGCTAAAGAAGGATCCCAAAGAAGACTAAGACTAAAGCATTGGATTTAAGGGACTAACACAACTAAAGTCCTTTGATCTAAGCTTTTGTTATTTCTTTGTTATTTCTATTTTTTGTAAGTTTAGCATTTTGGAAAAACATTTTTATTTGTTCTTAAGGTTATAGGTATCCCTCTAGCTTGGATGGAGCCCTCATCAACCTCCAAAGATAATTATCCTATTACCATTTTCATTTTTAGTTTTCCTTACTTATCTGGTTTTGTTTGCATAAAATACTAATCACATTTCTCCTCTTATTTCCTTGTCTAGTAAAACTTCTTAAAGAGTCAGGGAAGAAGGTCTCACAAAACAAAGGATTAGAAGTACAAAGGTTTGTTGAGAGAAAGGAGTCATGTTTTGAATTACAAGTTTTGATCTCTCAATATTCATTCTTGTAATATATTACTAACATTGTTGTGTCTATTTTTTCCCCAAATCTTAAATGATTCTTGATTGGTTGATTTATCATTAGACAAATTTACCCTCCTCATATCTTTGATTGCTTTTTTGGAACCCTATAAAGGTTCATTGTGAAAACGCTAACTTAAGGGTATGTTGATGATTATGTATGAAACCCTAATCTTCTTAGGGCTATTGTTGAAATAAAATGTATGATGTTCTAATGAAATCTAAAGTAACTAACTGATGCTTGGATGATGTCTTGTTTGGGGTTTTGGTATGGTTATGGAAACCCTAAATTTTTAGGGTTGAATGGTAATGTCTAAAATCTCTAACCTTTGAAGTATAAAAAATTATGGTTTGCTATATTTGTTTTTGAAACCCTAAATCATTAGGGTTTGGTAGAATGTATAAGCAAGACCCTTATAAAGTCTTAGAAATGATTTCCTTGGAATATGTGTGCTTTTATGATCAAACCCTAGTATGATGAATTTTGTTAAATGTCTAACTCTTATTGATATTTGTGTGGTTGGCTTTGACTAACATATGTTGTGATATGCTTGTGCATGATGACGGAATCCTAGATATATGAATATACCTAATTTTTGGTGGTCACGAGTCCTAGGGTTTGGAACTAATCCCTAGTCAAAGTTTATTTCTCTAAGATGATCATATTTGTGAGTTCTAGGTTTTAGGAGTTAAACCTTAGTAGAAGTCCAAATCTCTGATATATGATCACTATGTGATAATTTTAGATTTGTGTAAAATTGTTGAAATCTAATGTTTTAGTTATGAATGATGTTTTATTGTTTGAAAAAATCTAGGGTTTGAAACAAACCCTAGTGGATGCTAGTCATGTTGTTGATTGAGCTATGACTGGTTCTTGATTGTTAAATCTCATGAAGGAAATATAGAGTTTGTATGAATCCCTGGTGAGAAGTCTAACATATGAATTTTGAAATTTGTTAGATACTTTTTAGACCTATATTTGTTTGAATTGTTTCTAGGGATTTCTATATGTTATAGTAGGGTATGTCATACCTCTGGAAGAAACATTGAAACCCTAGATGTAGTGAAAGTTGTTTTGAAATGCTCAAAGCCTTGATAAAGTAGTCTAGGGTTTATGCCAAAATCCCCATCAAGATGTTGAATAATGGGTGTCTCTTGTTTGTAATTTTGGGAATCTGATATATAAAGTTGGATACTTCTATGCTTTTGATATAGTTAACTTCATGCTTCTATAGATTTGGTTTTATTCGCTATCTAAGTTGTGTTGGTATGTGTTCTTCAATATAATGAAGATGTTTGTAAAGAAAAGTTGATGTGATAAGCATGATGTGAATGGCGATGATCATGTTAACTTTGATGGGAAGGATGGAAGCCATGAAATATTCTCCGATGTCGTAAATAAGAAGTAGAACTCCCTAAGTTTATAAGGAGCCTAGATGAAATCTCCCTAGGATAAGAGGGATCTTGAATGAAAGAATCTGCCTAGGATAAGAGGATGGTTGGGAATATTCCTTATGCAAGAATTATTATATCCTTTCTGATTAAGAGCCAGGGGCATATATGGTCCTCTGCTTCATGTGACCATGACTAACAACCATAAGTTTTAGTGAAGGCCATGAGTGAGAGAAGAAAATTGGATAATGTATTTCGAAGGGATGCTAAGATAAGGAAAGTCAGATGAATTTATGAAATATGTTGTTGCATGAGAAGTAGGAAAATAAGTTCCATGGTTGATGAATCTTTTGTCAAGATTCATTGGGAAAGCTCTATGTCCTACTATGAAAAGTTGAGAAGCAACATCAAATTGTTTGAAAACCCCCGAGGGTTTGTATCTATGTACATTCGAAAGTTTATTATTGATTGGATTTTGTTTTTGTACAGGTAAATCTCTTAGAAGTTTGATAACATGTTTTCACATTCTTAAGTGTTGTCGATCAGTTTGATCAGGGTGGATTTGTTACTGATTGAAATAATTGGGAAGTTGAGGGTTTGTGAGTGAGACATTTCCTCGGAGGACATTTGGCTGGCACTTTGTGTTTATGTTTATTTCTTGAAGTAGGGAGGGTGGTGTTTCTCATGGAGCTCTGACCTCATATATGCACCTAGATCCCTGGGTTGATGGTTGGTAAGTAAGCCTGATAGTACCTGGAAAGGCTAAAAACTTTAGTCCATATTAGTCGCACTTGGATAGATTTCTCTTGTCAAAAATCTAGTCCATGGCATTACGGTGCCTAAAGTTCTTCATGGTTCATGTGTTTTGAGATCTTCCTTGTGTGAAAATTTCTAAACTGAAATTCTACTGCAACAACTAATTTATTTCACCTACTTATTATTCACAATAAGTTATTTACGAAATCCCTTTAGAAAATATTAAAATAAATTCTACTACAGTTATCACACAATTTCCCATAGAAAAATACATGCACAAGAACCAATCACATCAACACAATTGTTTTTGGACAATTGTCCCAGGAAAAACCCAATGTGAGAAATCGGTGCGGTGGATGAGGGATTTATTAATCTTCAACAACAATTTCTTTTACAAGGAATGATTTTACAGAGAAACTTAAAGAAAACACCTGAGACTTTACCTTTGACAGTTTCTAACAATTTGGATACCCTTCTCCCACTCCTGTGTCACCTCTGCATCACTCAACATGGCTCTGAGTGGCTCTGTGTCCCTCTATGTCAGCCTACTTGAGGGTTGTGTCTCTCCTCTAGATTGTGTCTCTCTCTGTGCTATATCCCACTATCCCTACATCACCTCCTCCTTAGTTACTGCCTACTATTAATTACCTCCTCTTCCTCCACCCTGCAACTCTCCCTTTGACATCGATCTCTTTTACTTGAGAACCAATTTTCCTAGAGATACTGAGTATCTGTCAGTGTGTCTCCAAATGATCCTCAAGTATTCCCTTATACTTTTCCTATTGATGAATCAACGATCAAAATTAAGTCTCTAATAAACAACTAAGATTAAAATAGTCTTGATCCTCATCTCTTACAAGCTTCTCACCCTTATCTTTTTTTGGTGATTAGAGGAATCGACAATGGCAGTGGTATCGTACTTGCATTACACGGGGTCAAATCCCACCAAATGCCACTATAACCTCTAGGAGGAACCACCCAACCTGCAAGGACAGACCTCGGTTAAGATGAGACTCGAACTCGTGACCTGCACAGTGGCACGGACAACTTAGCAGATTGTCCACTGGCCACGAGACCAATCCTCTGTGGGCTTCTCACCCTTATCTTTATTAATACCCATTAATATTTTCATTTTCCTAAGTTTAGACTTAGGAACCTATTAAAAATATTATTTATTTTAATAACTCCTCATCCGAGTGGAATTTCTCAAAATGATTTTTAGGTCTTGGAGATCTCATGTGCCTTAGGCTCTCCTCCAAATTTCAAGGTTAGATCACATCTAATGCTACCAAAAATAAACACTCCCTCTTATTGAGGAATGTGCTCTAACATTGCTTCACTATAGAAACATCACACCGATCTTCTGCATTAGTACCTATGCTAATGCTTGGCCTGCTGCCTCACATCCCCTGCACTGTTGCTTCCTATATTACTTCCCATGACACTATCATTTCCATTGCTGCATTTGTACTGCAGTTCCCTCTCAACATGCTGCATCATGCTGCCCATAGCACTGCTACTACTAACTATTGCATTACAACTCGTTACACTTACCCATTTCTACTACTAAAATGGATTCTTTACCATCCCCATATTCTCCTTGAAATAAACAAACTTTGTTCTTCCTAGAGCCTTGGTGAGCATGTCTACCACCTATTCTCCTGTAGGAGTGTACCTCAATTGTACTTCTATTCATTGGACATAGTCTCTGACAAAGTGACACCTTATATCAATGTGCTTCGACCAATCATGAAATATTAGTTTCTCAAAGAGCTTGATGCAACTTTGATTATCATGCATGATCATGGTCACTTCTATCCTTCTCCTGAATAGATTCACAAGAAAATTCCTAAGCCATATGGCTTCACACAAAGTTATGCTAGTTGCTATATATTCTTCTTCAGTCAAGCTCAGAGCCACAAATTTATATTTCCTACTACACCAGGAGCTAATTCCTAATCCAATGTTGAAACAATTCCCAATTGTACTTTTCCGATCTACTGAACTTCCAGCCCAATCTACATCAGTGAACCCACTCATCCTAATGTCATTGCCTCTAGTTTACAATAGTCCATGCTCGATTGTTCCTTGTATATACCTAAGAAAGTTTTTGGCTATTGCCCCATGCACCCTCTTAGGTTCCACCATGAACTGACTGAGGCTGTTGAGAGTGTAACAAATGTCTATCCTGGTATTGACTAGATACATCAGGGGCCCTATAAGCTGCCTATACAAGGTGGGATCACCATATTTATCTTCTAATGCATCAATATTCTTCCAGTTGGTGATCATTGGAGTAGCCATAGGTCTATAGTCTTGCATATTAAATCTCTTCAAGATTTCTGTAACATATCTTCCTTGTCCAAGGAATATCTCACCCTCCTGCTTCCAAAGTTCCAACCCTAGGAAATAATGCATTTGTCCGAAATCCTTCATGTTGAATTCTGTGGCTAGGTTCTTCTAGCAGTCTTTAATGAGCCTTGATGATCATGTTAGGAAGAGGTCATCCATGTATAACACTAGGATTAGAGGCTCATTCTCTACAAAAAGATAGTAGAGATTAGGGTCTACATCACTCTTGATGAACCCCATCTTCTACAAGTAGCCATTAATTCAACCGTACCATGCTCTAGGTGCCTGTTTAAGCACAGAAAGGCTTTATTGAATTTGCATACATGAGAATTCTTCTCATGTGTCTCAAAACCTTCTACCTGTTCAACGTATACTTCCTCTTCTATTACACCATTCAAGAATGTCATCTTGACATCCATCTGATGAACCTCCCACCCCATCTTTGTTGCAAGAGATATCGTGTTTCTAATAGAAGTATATCTGGCTACTGGGGCAAAGGTTTCTCCGTAGTCTATCCCTTCCTTTTGAGCATACCCCTTAGCCATAAACCTGCCTTTGTATTTCTCCACATTGTCATCTGCAACATATTCGACCTTGTAGATCCATTTCAAACCTACCACTAATCTATCTTGGGGCCTAGGTACCACTTCCCAGACATCATTGACCATTATAGAGTTGTATTCCTCCACCATAGCATCTACCCATAGTTGATGTTGAATGGCCTCCTGAAAACTAGAAGGTTCCCCAACAGGAGCTACTAAGGCCTAGTATATGTCTGTTGTCTTCACTCCCTTTTATTATTCCTGGGTGCACCAACGAAGTCCTCTACATCCCGTAGAATCTGCCGGATTTCCCAGCTCATTGTTCCACTCGTAGTAGGCACATATATCAACTCTTCCTCTTCCTAATATTCCTCTTATTCTGAAGCTTTGTCTTCAAGAGAATTTCTGGTACAAGTTTATGTTGGTCCAAGTGGTTTGACCAACAGCTCGTCTTTCAACTGCTCCTTGGAAGGCATTTATCGAGATTTCCTTAAAGCTCTATCCTCCATAATCTTTACATCCCACTAAACTACTACCTTCCTACTCCCTGGAAGATAGACTCTATATGCTTTAGCATTCTCGCTATATCCCACAATATCTCTTTTCTTAGTAGTTTGATTTAATTTCTTTCTCTTTTCTTTGGGTATACAGAAATACGCTAAACTCCCAAATATCCTGAAATGACTGACTTCAGGTGTCTTCCCTTTGAATACCTTCTTTGGAGTGATTTTTCCCAATTCCTTGTGTGGGTTCCTATTCTATACATAAATTGTTGTGTTGCATGATTCTTCCCACAGAAATTTAGGCATATCCTGATCATATAGCATTGCCCTAACTGCTTCCACAATAGTCTTATTTTTCCTTTCCGCTACTCCATTCTACTATGGATTGTAGGGAGATTTCCACTCACTTTTGATGCCTTCCTTAGCGCAAAAATCGGTGAATTCCTTGCCATAATATCCACCATTGTTTAAACACAAGACTTTTATCTTATTTCTTGTCAGATTCTCCACTAGAGCTTTAAACTCTTTGAATCAACCAAAAACCTCATCCTTGGTTTTCAAAAAGTAGACCCAAGTCTTTCTAGAATGGTCATCGATGAAGGTGACAAAGTATTCAGTACCACTAAGGGATTTGGTGGACATCGGTCCGTAGATATCTGAGTGTATCAATCCTAGAACACTCTTATCCCTATTGTTACTTCTAGAAAATGCTACTTTGGCATACTTGCCTAGAGCGCATCCTCTACATACATCATCTCATTTGGTACTTAGTTCTGGAACTCCTGATACTATTTTTCTTGAGAATTCTCAGAGCCCTATGGTCTAAGTGTCCCATCCTCCCATGCTATATTTCATTCAAATATTTGTCTCCATTACTACCTATCAAAGCCATTGGTGATTCTAGCTACAACCTGTACAACGTATTACTTATGATTCCAATTTGACCATTATTTTTCCAACTCGGGTGTTTGACATATACTTTCTCCTTAATGAAGAAAATGTCATAGCCTTTGTTTTGAAGTTGAGATACATAGATTAATTTCATACCCAATCCTGACACATGCAGCACATTGGTTGCTTGAAGCCACTCTCCTGCTTCTGTTTGAAAGACCATGGTACCTTTTCCTAGTAGTGTACACTTGCCTTATTTCCCATGATGATCTGAAAAGTCATTCTTTCTTCCAAATAATCTGAAAAACATTCTCAGATTCGTGATACATGCCAAGAAGCTCCACTATCTATATACCAAACCCCAGAGGAGGCAAAGCTTGCTAAGCAAGCGACTTCTTCTTCCAATATGGAAGCTAACATAGAATAATCTTAATTCATGTCCCTTGTGAATTATTTTGGAAATCTACGTGAGTCTCCATGAGTGGATGCCTTTGCAACATGCTCTTCACCCATAGTTGATTTCCCTCTCCTTTTTCTAGATCTCTACTCTGATACCATGTGAAAATTTCTAAACTGAAATTCTACTGCAATAACTGATTTATTTCACCTACTTATTATTAACAATAAGTTATTTATGAAATCCATTCAACAAATATTAAAATAAATTCTACTATATTTATCACACAATTTCCTAGAGAAAAATACATGCACAAGGATCAATCACATCAACACAATTGTTTTTGGACAATTGTCCCCAGAAAAACCCAATGTGGGAAAACCAGTGCAATAGATAAGGGCTTTATTAATATTCAGCTACAATTTCTTTTAAAAGGATTTATTTTACAAAGAAAATGAAAGAAAACACCTGATACTTTCCCTTTGATAATTTCTATAACTTTAGAGACCCTTCTCCCACTCCTGCGTCACCTCTACTTTGTGTGGCTCTGAGTGCATCTATGCCCCTCTGTGTCAGCCTACATGAGGGTTGCGTCTCTCTCTACGTTGTCTCCCACTGTCTCTACATCACCTCCTCCTCAGTCACTACCTGTTGTTGATGCCCTCCTCTTCCTCAACCATGAAACTCTCCCTTTGAAATCAATTTCCTTTACTTGAGAATCGATTTTCCTAGAGATACTGAGTATCTATTAGTGTGTCTCCAAATGATCCCCAAGTTTTCTCTTATACTTTTCTGGTTGATGAATCAACAACCAAGATTAAGTCTCCAATAAATGAATAAGATTAGAACAAACTTGATCCTCATCTCTTAGAAGCTTCTCACCCTTATCTTTATTAATACCCATTTAATATTTTTATTTTCCTACGTTTAGACTTAGGAACCCATTAAAAATATTATTTTTTTTAATAACTCCTCATCTAGATGAAATTTTTCAAAACGATTTCTAGGCCTTGGAGATCCCATGTGCCTTAGCCTCTCCTCCAAATTTCAAGGCTAGATCACATTCAATGCTACCAAAAATCAACACCTTGTACTTGTATTAATGAATACCTCCCTAGTTAAGATGGAGTGTTGAAATTTGTAACTATGTTTGGTCTTCATAAATGTATTTGAGATGTACTTATCAAAATAATGAAGAAAATATTGTTATTTTTATTGTTATTGTTATTGTTATTATTATTCTTATTATTATTATTATCACTTATTAAAGCATGGGTTTTGTTAGTGTCATTCTTGTCTTCCTGTCACCAGTGATCAAATATGCTCTTAGAAGGTGTTGTTAGGGTGTCAAGTCAATTTTTTGTCATTTCAGTGAGTCTTCAAATAAAACTTTGGTCATTGGCTATTGTGTCTAGGTCACTGTTGCTCCCTTCACTTACTCATGGTTCTCAGCACTCATCATGGTCATTGTCTTCTTCGAGGTATCATATCTTCATTTAAGTGTCTTGGGTCATGAAATGGTCAAATTCATCATTTTAGGTCATGGTCTAGGGTTTTACTCCATGTGTCATCATGATATCAAAGGAAAGAAAAAAACATGTCCATCATGTAATTCAGCGGGTAAAGGGAGTTAAAAGCTTAGGGAAAGAAAAATAAAGGTAAAGGTAATGTTTTGTTTCAAATAAGATCATGTTGCAATACACTACCTCACCTCATCATTTCTCATAGGGACATGTTTTCTTCAAAATATGTTTCTGAACTAATGGAGAAGAGTTTTACAAAAGAGAAAGATATTTTTGTCCATTATAGTCCAAGGAACAAAAACCTCCTTCATTTTATGCACATGTATTATTATTTGAGAGAAATACCCAAACTACACTTGCAATGGGAGAGATTTTATAATTCTAGACAACTTGAGTTTAAGACAATTTTTCAGGTATTTGGAGCAGGTGTTGGTAGTGCTTAAGTACCCTATTGTGTATCGAACATCTTAAACTTTCCAATGGTACCTTCTGATCATGATTTGGATTAGTGTAAGGCATCCAAAAGTTCTCTGCAAGTTGGTTTTGTGTTTTTGTCAAAGACACCCTAGGTTTTTTGAGTGACCTTGGGAAAATCAAATTTTCTCCCTGATGGAGTATCAAAATTACATTCTTGATGTGTTTATCTTGTATCAGACTTCCAGAGATTTCTATAGAGCTATCAAGTTTGCAATTTGGAGCAATTTAAGGCCTCCAAAAGTGGTTATCAAGTCAGTGTTGCGCTTCTATGAACTGCGTTGCGCTTCTAGAGGTGGCACTGCGCTTGTGTCAGAGCAGCCCAAAATTCTTCCAAACTCACCCAAATTTTTATTTTGAAGCTTGAAAACCTATTTCTTACTATTCTAAGCTTGTTCACAAGTAATTATAAGTCTTTTTCTCACCCTTTTCCTTTGGCAAGTTGAATGCAAATGCAAGTTCTCTTCATCTAGGGTTTAGGGGAAATTTTCATGCTGCAAGCACTAGTGTAACTAATGGTTTGGTTAGTTTTGATATTAAAACATGTAAATATTCCACCTCACACCTCTTTACATGTTTAAAACAGACTTTTACTCACTAAATAACTTATCAATCATCAGATTTCCTTACCCTTACCTAAACCCTAGCTCATACCTAGCATTTTGAGTAGATTTCCTAGCAGCTCTATTTTTCAATTTCTCCTAATCATTTATTTTCCTAATTTCACTCAATTTAAGATTTCTAAGTTTCGTACCACCCCTATCCATCTCCAAAAATTCCCCTATCATCATCTCCCATCCCTAACTCCCTCATTTTATCATTTCCTTCCTTGAGCAAGAAAATAATCAACTTAAGACTAAACAACTAATCATGGAGAAAGAGCAATCCAAGATGCTACATCAATGAGGCAAAGGTAAAGTAGTGTTGAAGCCTTGTGAACATGATGAATAGAAAAAGCAGGTTGAAAAGAAAAATCCAAGGACAAATGGTCTCAAGAGGCATTGAAGAAAGAAACAAAACAAAACCTACTAAATGTAGACTTGGACATTGAAGATAGGGAGTTTTGGCTTGACAAGATCAATTTCCACCTTGAGAGTCTCCTTGAAAAGGTTAACAAGGATAAAAAGTTTCAAAGGAAGATGGCCATCCATTATTACACAAGGAATCAGGTTGCTAAGGTCAGAATTAAGCAATTGAAAGCCAAACTCAAAGAAAACCCTAAAAAGTAAAAATGAGAAGGAAAACTTGGAGATGCTTGTTGAGGCATCCATGAGAGCTTAATATACCTAATTTTTCACTTCTAGACCAATTTTTGGAGTTTTCTAAGCATTTTTGGTTTTTGGTGAATTTTGGTGCAAAACTCAGAAATTGAGCTAGTCACAGAAGAGCAACGCCTTGGCACTGCGCTTTTTCCTCAAGCACTCAAATAACAAATGGCTTGCATTTTTGAAAGCCCTTGGAATCCTCTCAAAACCCATTTCTTCATATTTTCCAAAGAGGGCCCAAATTTTTAGAAAAAGAGGAAAAAGTGGTCAAAAATCAACTTTCTATACCTCTTTTTGACAGGCGCTGCACTTTTGGAGCGACCTTGGGTGTTTCAATTTTAAGGCCTTCCCATGGGTAATTTTAAAAAATTAAAGGTGTTATGGAAACTAGAATTGAAAATATAGTTGACCATTCCTTAAAATCTTCATCTAGACCTTAGGAAGGCACATTAAAATGGGCTCAAAGTCGGCGCTGCGCTTCTGCAATTTCCTCTGTTTTTTATTTAAAATTTCACTATGTAAATTTCCTAGTTTTCAATTTGACTTGGTCAAAGTCAAAAATATTGATGTAATTGAAATTGGTTCGAGGTTATATGATGTAATAATGAATAACTGCACATGATAGGCTGTTTTTGATGTTTAATAGGCCTCATTAAGGAAGCAAAATCCAAAACAAAGTCTCCAAGAAGTGTTTGTGTTTAACCTTCTCACTCTCACTTGTTGGTTGAGAGAATATTGGAATCAGTTCCACCACCTAGGAATTCGACTCTTGAAGGGGGGAAGTGGTCTAATGGAGTCTATATGTATCATTTCTCTTTCAGATAGAGTAGTTGGACTTTTGTGGAGGAGGCTTGTATGTTATGATCCTTTCAACTAATATAGGAGCAGTTGCAGCTATTTTTCAAGAACTCTAGTTCTGTAAGTCTATGGTGTTTGTTTAATATTTCTATCAGTTTCTAATGGCTAAAACATCTTTCTTCACATGCTTTATCTTCTTTCTATGAATTATCTTGCAGTTAAATAGATTGGATTCTTGATTTCAAGCTCTGTTTATGTGGTGTTCATAGTTGTGTTTATTTCTTCTAAAGCTAATAAACTCATACTTACATATGCTCATTAGTCTCTTCAAAAATTTCTAATATATACTACATTTACAACATTCCAAGTATACCATGGCCTTCTGATACCTAGCTCCTTTCTATGTTTGTCTTTGCATTCCTAAAGCCTAGACCTAATCACTTGCTCTAAACCCTAGTCCAACAAACCTTAAAATCTCAGATTCACAAATACACAAACAAACTTGATATCTAGCCTAATTTTTTTTTTCTTTAAAGCTATTCATTAATAAAAAATTTGAGAGATCCCTCTTTGGATTAGTAGGGCTAGCTACTGAGCTGAAAGTAGGTTTGAGGTTACCTCTTTCGATCTCCTCCGCAGCCTAGGAAATTATAGGGGCTAACAAGTTTCATTCTTGGGTCATCATTTTTTAGGTCAAAGTCCCCATTAAGGACTTATATGATTTATTCTGAGTCATTAGATTCATTGTACATCTAAAGATACCCTTCTTAGGCTTTAATATCTTGTAAAAGGAATTAATTTTGAGTCAAAAATGAACTAATCTCCTCCACACCAAGTCGGCCTCAAGACAAGTAATTCGACCTCACATAAGGGCTATAAATAAGGGAACTTGAATTCATTTGGAGCATTTCATTATCTCTCTCATAGTTCGATCCTTGAAGTTGGAAGCTATAAAAGTGTGAAATTGTTTAAGGGTTGGAAAATAAGATGGAAATAAGTGCGAGCTTTTATAAGAATATAGAAGGGCTAAAGATCTAAAATTTGGGACAAATCTCACTCCATTCTTAGGTGTATCAAGAGCAACCAAAGTCTTCAAAGTTTGGTCAAATTTGTTGCTGCTACATTTGCTTGGTCAAAGCTGCTACTGGGTCAAAGTTGTTGTTGATGCTTCTAGGTCGAAGTTGCTTGTGAAGGGTTAGAATTTGTAAGAAGGATTGAGGGCTAACTTGGTGTGGAAGGAATCTATATCTGGATCTAGAGCCTTGGATTATCTCAAGAAACTATTGAAGGAAGAATTGTTGACTGATTTTTCCCCTAGATAGGGGCTTTTACCTGGTTGTCCACCTACATCTATTGTCCTTGTGTTCTTGTTTTGGTAATTGCTTGATGAACTAAAATATAAATAATAACATAAATATAAAATAATCACAAGTAATTATCTATATAAGAAAATATTCTGATTTTCTGATTTTCTAACATGGTATCATAGCTAAGGTGAAGGAGGAAAATGCATTCTTGTGTATCTACTAGAAGGATCTAAAGGATTGATCTAAGGATCATATAAGGAGATCTTATAAGATAAGAGCTCCTATTTTCAAGGACAATGTCTAACACATTAAAGAGTGAGAACAAGTTGGAAGGAGCATCAAACTAAAAAAATTTGAAGAAGAGGATTGACCTCATTCTTGAAAAGAACAAGGTCTTGGAGGTGGTCAGAGAGAAAGTGAAGAAACCTACCAAGGGATCTAGTGATGCAAACAAGGTGAATTATAGGGAATTGGAAATGTTGGCTATGACGCTAAAGGTAGAAAGAATTAAAGACAATCTTGTCCCATATATCTCCAATATAGACCATCCTCAAGAAATGTATGAAGCATTGACAAGATTATTACCTATCAAGAACATAGGTTAAGTAGCAAGCTTCAGGAATGAGTTGAGGACTGCAAAGATGACTAAGGATGATATTGTGGCTTCTTTATTTGTAAGGATATCAAGGATCATAAATGAAATTCAAGCCATATCTGAAATGGTGCGAGAGAAGGAGTTGTTAATCACTGCATTGTTGGGATTACCACCTACTTGGAACTCTTTTTTTTCGGGTCTCAATAGTTGGAAATAAGTGCCCACCTTTGAAAAAATATGGAATGCCTACACCCAAGAAGATATAAGGATTTAATTAGTATCCAACAACAAAGAATGGAATCTGTCAAATGCTTACTCTGCCTCTCAAAATAAAGGACATTCCAAGAAGTCAAGAGGACCAAGAAAGAAGGTTGATATGTCCAAGATAGAATTTTATCAATGCCGCAAGATGGGTCACTATGGAAGTGACTACCCAAAAATCCAAAGAACAATAAGAGAAAAAAGGATAAATCCAATGTAGCTGAAGAAGGATCCCCAAAGAAGACTAAGCCTAAAGCATTGGATTTAAGGGACTGACACTACTAAAGTCCTTTGATCTAAGCTTTTGTTATTTCTATTTTTTGTAGGTTATATATATATATATTAGATGGAGCCCTCATCAACCTCCAAAGATAAGTTTCCTATTACCATATTATTTTTTAGTTTTCCTTACTTATCTGGTTTTGTTTGCATAAAATACTAATCGCATTTCTCCTCTTATTTCCTTGTCTAGTAAAACTTCTTAAAGAGTCGAGGAAGAAGGTCTCACAAAACAAAGCATTAGAAGTAAAAAGGTTGGTTGAGAGACAAGAGGTACGTTTTGAATTACAAGTTTTTCTCTCTCCACATTCATTCTTGATAAGATATTACTAATATATCTATGTCTAACTTTCTTGAATCTTAAAATATTCCTGATTGGGTGATTCATCATTAGATAAATTTACCCCCCTCATTATATTTCATTGCTTTTGTGGAACCCTATAAAGGTTCATTGTGAAAAACCTAACTTAAGGGTATGTTGATGATTATGTGTGAAACCCTAGTATGCTTAGGTTTGTTGTTGAAAGAAAATGGTTGATGTTTTGATAAAGTCTAAAGTAACTGACTTATTCTTGGATTTTGTCTTGTTTGGGGTTTTTGTATGGTTATGGAAACCCTAACTTGTTAGGGTTGAATAGTAATGTTGGAAATCCTGAACCTTTGAAGTATTGATAAATTAGAGTTTGCTATATTTTGTGTTGAAACCCTAAATCATTAGGGTTTGATAGAATGTATAAGCAAGACCCTTATAAAGTCTTATAAATAATTTCCTTGGGATGTGTGTGCTTTTCCGATCAAACTCTAGTATGATCAAGTTTGATATATTTCTAACTCTTATTGATATTTTTGTGGTTGGATTTGACTAACACATGTTGTGATATGCTTGTGCATGATGATGGAATCCTAGATATATGAATTGACCTAATTCTTTTTGGTCATGAGTCATAGGTTTTGGAACTAAACCCGAGTCAAATTTTGTCTCTCTAGGATGATATCATTTGTGAGTTCTAGGGTTTTGGAGTTAAACCTTAATATAAGTCCAAATCTCTAATATATGATGACTATGTGATAATTTGAGATTTGTGTAAAATTGTTGAAATATGAAGTTTTAGTTATGATTGATATTTGATTGTTTGATAAAATCTAGTGTTTGAAACAAAACCTAGTGGATGTTAGTCTTGTTGTTGATTGAGCTATGGTTGGTTCTTGATTGTTAAATCTCATGAATGAAATCTAGGGTTTGTATGAAACCCTAGTAGGAAGTCTAACATATGAATTATGAAAGTTGTTAGATACTTTGTAGATCTATATTTTTTTGAATTGTTTCTAGGGTTTACTATATGTTATAGTAGGGTATTTGTACCCCTAGAAGAAACATTGAAACCCTAGATGTAATGAAAGTTGTTATGAAATGCTTGAAACATTGATGAAGTAGTCTAGGATTTATGACAAAATCCCTTGGAATATGTTGAAGAATATGTGTCTCTTTTTTGTAAGTTTGGGCATCCAATATATAAATTTGAATGCTTTTGTGTTTTTGATATGGTTAAATTCATGCTTCTATAGATTTGGTTGTACTTACTATCTAAGTTGTGCAGGTACATGATCTTCAAGATAATGAAAATGTTCACAAAGAAAATTTGATGTGATAAGCATGATGTGAATGGTGACGATCATGATAACTTTGATGAGAAGGATGGAAGCCATGAAATATTCTCTTATGCCATAAAGAAGAAGTAAAACTCCCTAAACTTAGGAGCCTGGATGAAATCTCCCTAGGTTAAGAGGGAGCTTGAATGAAAGAATCTCCCTAGGATAATAAGATGGTTGAGAATATTCCTTGTACAAGAATGATTATATCCTCTTTGTTTAAGAGGGAATGAAAAGTATGGTTCTCTACTTCATGTGACCAAGGCTAACAACCATAAGTTTTAGTGAAGGCCATGAGTGAGAGAAGAAAATTGGAGAATGTATTTTGAAGGGCTACTAAGCTAAGAAAAGTTGGATCAATTTATGAAATATGTTACTGCATGAGAATTAGGAAAGGAAGCTGCATGGTTAAGGAATATTTTGTCAAGATTCATTGGGAAAGCTCTATGCCCTACTATGAAAAGTTGAGAAGCAACATCAAGTTGTTTGAAAAACCCCAAAACTTTGTATCTATGTACATTTGAAAGTTTGTTATTGATTGGGTATTGTGTTTGTATAGGTAAATCTCTTAGAAGTTTGATAGCATATTTTAACATGATTAAGTGTTGTTGATAAATTTGATTGGAGATCTTTCTTTCTAATATGTTTGATCAGGGAGGATTTATTACCGATTGAAATAATCGTGAAGTTGAGGCTTTGTGAGTGAGACATTTCCTGGGAGGACATCTAGTCAACACTTTATGTTGATGTCTATTTCCCAAAGTAGGGAGGGTGGCATTGGTCATGGATCTCTTACCTCAGATATGCACCTAGATCCCCGGGTTGATGGTTAGTAAGTAAGCCTAATGGTACTTAGAAAGGATAAAAACTTTAGTCCATCTTAGTCCCACTTAGGTAGATTTCACTGGTCAGGAATCTAGTCCATCGAATTGTGGTGCCTAAAGTTCTTAATGGTTCACATGTTCTAAAATATTCCTTGTACTTTTACTAATGAATACCTCCCTAGTTAAGAGGAAGTGTTGAAATTTTCAACTAGTTTCAGCCTCCATAAATGTATTTGAGATGTAATTATCAAAATAATGAAGAAAATATTTTTATCATTATTATTATGACTTATTAAAGAATGAGTTTCATGCTTGGGTCATCATCTTTTAGGTAAAAGTACCCATTGATGACTTCTAAGATTTATTTTGAGTCATTGTACATTTAAAGAGATCCTTCTTGGGTTTTCAGATCATGTGAAAAGAATTATTTTCGAGTCAAAAACGAATTTACTCTCCTCCACACCAAGTCAGCCTCAAGACGATCAAGTTGGCCTCAAGACAAATAATTCGACCTCATAGAAAGGTTATAAATACATTGAGCTCAAATTCATTTGGAGCATATCATACTCTCTCTCATAGTTCGATCCTTCAAGTTGGAAGCTAGAAAAGAGTGAAATTGTTTAAGGTCTAGAAAATAAGCTGGAAAGAAGTGTGAGTGTCTAGAGTAAGATAAAAGGGATCTAAAAATAAATTTTGGGACAAATCTCACCCCATTCTGTGGTGTATCAAGAGATATCGAATTCGTCCAATTTTGGTTGAAGTTGTTGTTGCTACATTTGTTGGGTCGAAGCTGCTACTAGGTCGAAGTTGCTTGTGAAGTGTTGAATTTTGTAAGAATGATTGAGGATTGACTTGGTGTGGAAGGAATCTCTATCTGGGTCTAGAGTCTTGGATTATCTCGAGAAATTATTGAAGGAATAATTGGTGACTTGGTTTTCCCCTAGATAGGGGTTTTTCCTTGGTTGTCTGCCAAAATTTGTTGTCCTTGTGTTATTGTTTTGGTAATTGCTTGATGAACTAAAATATAAAGAAGAACATAAAGATAAAAGAATCACAAGTAATTATCTATATAAGAAAATATTTCTGCCTTTCTATTTTTCTAACACAAGATGCCTAACAATATATTGTAGTAAATGACAATCATAAGATATAATAGACATTACTTACGAGTTGGGTGAAATTGAATACATACCGCCCCCATAATAGAAATATTTGTATCTATTCGATTCAAATTGTAATCAATGAGCAACTCTTCCCTTGCATCTATTGATTTGATGGAATATATGAAAATATAATTTCCTTTATGCCCCTCGAATATGAAATTGGGTTGCTTATTTTTGGTGATGGGACATGTATTACTTATAGACCCTGCAATATTCCATGTTTCTTTTGGCCTTCCATCAATAGACATAGTTTCACCCTTATTTTGATTATTTTCTTTTAGTTGTATATAATTTGCGGCCACTCCATATCTTCACATACTTTTAGTATATTGGACTAGTCATACCCAATAGTTGTAATTGTAATAGGGTCTGACATAATCCATCAATTCAATTAATCCTTCATAACATACCTTTATTCCATCCATGGAAAATAACCCCAAACCATGTAATGACAATGGGGAAATGTGTTATATATTTTCATTGACAAAATAACAACGTTTATTTCAGGAAGATCCTTAGGTAACCATTGTTTCACTAGAGTTTTGTGCCTCAAGGGAACCTCGATGTCATCTATGCTTTCATTATCATAAGAACGTGATCCCTCTTTAGGAGAAAAAAAACCAATCGTTTATGAAATTTTATTCTAATATTTTCACCTCTAGCTGGTATTTTCTTACTAGATGACATAGCAGATGTTTGGTCAATATCTTCTATCCTACCTGAAATTTTGTCACTTGATGAAGATAGATCTGAAAAATACCTGTTTTTTTGAAATTCATATAACACTCCATTAAAAGAGAGAAATTGTTAGCGATTTTCATAAGGGATGTTGAGAAATCTCTCGACGAAACCGCAAGAACATTATAATAGTACAGGTGAGTTAGAAGAAAGTTCTTTGCATTTAACGCTATGGAAATCCTCCCTCTAGTTGCATCAAAATAAACATTTTCATAGGATGAGTCACAAGATCCATATCCTTGACTATATCAATAATGAGATGTCCACTATCCACAACTGAAACTACTCTGGGTGAATTATCCTCATTCATTTCCTTGGGACAAACATCTCCATTACACTTACCTACCCATGATGTCAAGTAATGGAAAATCGAGAACAATACACCATTAAGTGGACCATTGCATGGCATCTAGAACAAAAAATTACACATCCATATAGCTAAGAATATGAGTATAGGAAATATCACCACTAACAATTTGGATTGATTCATATAAACCCTACCTAGCATTGATATCAACTAGAATTTGGGCCATTAACGAATGGTTATTCTTTACATACCCATCATCACCTATAATATAGGATCTAATTGCATATCCTATGGCGTTAATACCTACATTATTCCAAAGTTCAAGTGGGATATTGGGAAATTTTACCCAAACCAAAACATTATATGATTTATACATATCCACACGTAAAAAAAGGTGCCATAGTATAAGCCCAAGAAAACAATGATTCATTAACCACGTTTGGGCCAATATATTCCATGCTTCATCCTCATACCAAAGGATAAAACCATGCCATCCTCTCAACATGAAAATACTAATGGAACTATACACGAGAAAAGGAAACCCAAATTATTGCATACACAAAGACGAATGACCTATATTAACACATCAATTGAAGAACTTACTGATTAATGCTTTATTGAGAAATTCCTAAAATTGATAAAGAGAAATGCCATTTCCCGCCACAAAAGAAATACTATTCCTCTGGGATTTGATGGGCCATGTCCTATACCAATGACTATTGTGGCTTGGTTTTGGAACAAGTAATGAACCTTTATTTTCCTCAATCCCTAATCCCACTCCAATGGAGGAAAAGGAATAAGAGAGCCAAATGTAGAGTTTGACCCACCTTCCATTAGGATAGTGCTACATGTCATGTTATGGACACCCATTCCAACAAAAAAATTCACATTAGGTGCCACATGAGAGGTCTCAGGCCTATTATTAATCTCAAATGATGGTGGATGTAGACTTCCAAATAGATGAGTGGAAATGTTAGGAATTATTAGTAAATACTTACTCAACTCTATCATATCACCATGATATAACCCTTCAAAACCCCTAAACCCTACCTAAGAGATCATTTTGGTGACTAGGGTTTATTGTATATAGTGAATGAACTGGCTAGCGTTTGAGGAGCATGAGTTTTATTGGCTTGTGTTATGTTGTTGGTATCTACTTGTAACTTCATCATATGTATATATGAATATTTCATTGCTATCACTTTGTCTTCTTGTAGATTTTATTTTCAACCTGTGTTCTCATGATGACTGGGTAATTTCTAGAGATAGTTATGGTCCTCCATAATAAAAATGAAAATTTATTCATATGTATATTCCTCCATAATAAAAATGCATAATCAGGTCTCCTTCTATCTCTTTGTTGTGAGTGTTGATTTCTAACAATGGGATACAACATGAAGAAGGAAAAACAATAAGGTATAAACTATGAAGATACTTTTGCATCCATAACTTAATTTACTGGCATTTCTTTTTAGTTTTCAAAGAAAATATTTAGGTAATAAGTCCACTAAATGCATGCTTTTTTGAAGACATGGATAGACTTTATATGGATCAACCATAATGTTTTATTACCAAAGGTTAAAAGTGAATGTTTGCAAGTTAGTGAGAGACATTATATGGATTAAAGTAAGACCCCAAACATGGTATAATAAAATTGATGAATGCATTAGGTCCAACAATTTGAAAATGAGTAATTCAAATCCATACTTCTATATTAAATAAAAAATATGAAATAAATACCATGATTCATCACGTTAATGACTCGATAAACATATGAATAGGTCCATTTGAATAGAGGAAGAAAAATCCAATCATTGTGAAGTAATTGATATGATAAATTTAGGCATCAATGTAATATTTCTTGCACATATAAGTTTGGTAGCAAAAATAATATGATCTTTATTACATAGGCCAATATGTATGAATTAGAATTGCTTGAAAATTTCAAGATGACTTTGATAAGGAAATAATGGAGGTAACAGTAAAACTTTAAAAATATAACAAGTGTAAAGATATAAATGACTTTCCAAACCATGATGAGAACATGGGTGCCTATTAAGAATGGATTTATGTTTGATCATTGAGCTTAGTTGGTTACAAAAAAATGACTATCTTAATTTAATTATATGGTTAAAATATCAAATTAAAAAATGAAATCAAATTAAACTATATGCTTCATTTTCTCTTGCCTGCAAAATGTTAGGCTAAGTCTGACTTCGTGTTGCATTACTGATTTGTTGTCCCATATTGCACATTTCTTTGTAACATGACATGTTGATGATTTTTCTAAGACTTCTTTTCAATAGATGTTTATGGGTTATTTGTGAACCTTGGGCAGTGTATCTTTGAGAAAAAAATGGATTGGAATGCTCTGCATATCTCTTGCCTCTATGCACATATGGATGTTGGCCGTGAGGATGCTTGTGAAATGATTTTGTAGACATAGAAATACAATGCAATGGCTAAAGTATTTTCTCAATACATTCATTACCATTATTTGGTTGCTATAATGTAGTAATGGAAAATAGGTTTAAGGTTGTTATGTAGTAATATTCCACACCAAATACATTAGAAAAGTAAGTGAGACTAGAAAACTAAAAGATATCCTAGATTAGTATCATACTCTAAATATATTTGTTTGGGACTCAATTACTGATTGGAAAGATATAATATACGATCACTGGAGTTATATGTTGATATAATAGTCATCAAGATTCTGATTATCTAAGGTCTTATTTTCCTAGTTAATTCTCTCGGGAGTTGGGGAATCCATTCCTGCTATCTTATAAGTGTTGGAAGCATTGGAAGTTGTAGGAAATATTCCAAAAGCATGGAGAGTGATTTTGGGAACTTGGCAGGAGCTTTTGGGTGTGGAGTGTGCCTCTACTAGGGTTGTTTTGATGACATTTTGCAAATTCCTGGTTGGATTGTACCAAATTACCTTTGTTTTTCTATGTTTCCTTCCCTGTTGAGCTGACAAAATGCCAACTAGGAAGAAATCTTACAAACGAGGTTCTTGAATGTGAATTTACAAGGACGAATTTTGACAAGCCATTAACTCTTTTTAATTCCAACATAAGGATAAATGGTCGTATGCATATGAGGCTCAAACCGTTTTGTTGTCTATTCAATGTCTTTTGGGACAACCAAATAATGAATCTCCTCTAAATAGACATGTGGCAGCAATATGCAACAATCAAGAAGAATTTAAAAAGGCGGTACAAAAGAAGTAAATGGAAGCAGGTGGGATAACTGGTCAATAATTTCAATTCATTCCATTTTCAAGCCTAAGATCCTTTGCATTTGGTGCAATGAAATAGTGCTAGGTGTTAGTTCTACATTTTTTTAAAAACCCTAGATTTGCAGGTGTTCAAGAAGGAATGTAGAATTACCATTTCTCAACCCTGATACCTAAATCTTCTAGCAATTATGGATTCTTGAAGGAGTCCATGTGGGGAAGGGAACACTGAATTGAATGTAGGGAGGAGCCACCGAGAATCGCTCAAGTCGATATACAAGAGTCAAATGTAGGGAGGAGCCAGCGAGAAACCCTTAGGTCTGCAAGAATCGAATGTAGGGAGGAACTACTGAGAAACACTCAAAGGAACGTCAAATAAAATGTAGGGACAAGCCACCTAGAAACCCTTAGGTTTTCAAGAATCGAATGTATGGAGGAGCCACTGAGAAACCCTCAGGTTTTCAAGAATCGAATATAGGGAGGAGCCACCGAGAAACCCTCAGGTCTACAATCGAATGTAGGGAGTGGAGACACGTAGAAACCCTTAGGTCTACTACAAGAATCAAATGTAGGGAGCAGATCCATCGACAAACACTCACGGTCTAATCTATGCAATGACATGGCAAAAACAAATATTGAGATGAGTGTAGGTTTTAACCCCGTACAAAAATTACCTGCATACAAATTCTAAATCACATGAAAAATAAAAATGCGAGAGCATAACACATAAAACACATATACACAGATATTTTCCACTGGATCCCAAAACCGGGACTACCAGCTTGTTTTTTCATTATATTCATTTCAATGTTACAATACATATTTATACATGTCGAAGCATCCAAAACCATGGACCGAAAACCATCGCGTCCAAAAGACATGTGTGAAAATCATGCACAAAACCATAGGTGGGTCCGCCCAACCTAACATAGTGTCCAAAACCAAAATTTTCCGGGGCGCTGCCCTGGACCCCATAAAGTGGGGTTACGAGTACCCCTCAAATCCCCTGTTACTATGTGGAAAGAATATAACACAACCCAACAATATCCCACTTGTTGTTTTCTTTCCACAAGGGGCCACAAGAAAGCTTAGTCATTTTTCTAGCCCTGAAACACCCATTGTTTCTCTACACCAAGAGAACTTCTTAGAGCTAACAAATTTTGTCAATGCATCTACAGTATTCTTTAAAGTGTCCACCTTTACCAGCAACACCTTTTTGTCTTCTATCATATCCCTCACAAAGTGATACTAAACATGTGCTTTGTCTTTGAATGATAAGCAGGGTTCTTTGCCAAGAAAATTACACTTTGGTTGTCATAGTCTATCCTTATAGCTCCCTGTACTAACCCCATACTTGAACAAAATCTCTGCAACCAAACTTCTTCCTTGCTTGCATGAGTGGATGCCATGTATTCTTCCTCTGTAGTTGATAGTGCCACTACAGATTGTTTCTTACTCATCCAGCTGACTGCACCTCCAAA